>JASDQU010251306.1:0-16294 GCA_032191745.1 Picea mariana
CTATTGGGGAATCATGGAAGAAACCATTTTGCAGAATAAAGATACTATTAAAAAAAATGTCAAATCAAAATTTAAGGAAAAAATGTGGTGTGATAAAGAGTTAGAGGAAAAAATAAAATTAAGGTATTATAAAGATGTAATCAACCCTAATCTAGAAGATCAAAATTATCTATCTCTTTTGCCAAGTGTAAGGAAAAAAATAAGCATTGCTAAGATAAGAACAAATTCTCACGAGCTCCATAGTGAAACTGGGCATTGGTCAATTCCTAAAACGCCATGGGATGAAAGAGTGTGCCACCTTTGTGACACTAAGAAGGTTGAAGATGAAAAACACTTTCTCTTAGATTGTCCAGCCTATACCCATACCCATATTAGATCTCATTTTGAAAATATTGATCACAATGCCAACCTTCCTAACCTCTTAACTCAACAAAAGTATGGTGATCTTGGAAAGCTT
Source organism: Picea mariana (assembly GCA_032191745.1). NCBI lineage: Eukaryota > Viridiplantae > Streptophyta > Pinopsida > Pinales > Pinaceae > Picea > Picea mariana. Next base: position 458 of record JASDQU010251306.1, read on the forward strand.
CTCCTAATGCTTTTCGAGCATAGAAACAAAATTCTAAAGAATCACAAGTAATCACTTACCGTCTTAAGGTCCGATAGACCAATTAGATCTTAGTGGACGTTAATCACCATCATCATCATCATAATAATAAGTACAATAATACACACAAATGTTAACTTTATTATTATTTTTAGGAAAATAAAAAATATATTCATCTACTTAACATAATTCATTAAAATTGTTTATTGTTAAATAAAATGATTCATCAATAATCATTCCCTCATATTCTTATCCCCTCGTATTCTTTAAAATAATCCATTAAAAATCAAGGCCCCTCATATTCTTTAAAATAATTCGTTAAAAGTCATTGCCTCATATTCTTAGTATTATTGTTTAAATATTTATTGAAAGTTGCATTATTGAATATATCATTAAAAAAATAAGTATTATTGTTTAAATATTTATTGAAAGTTGCAGTATTGAATATATCATTGAAAAAAATGTATTAAATATATCATAATGATTGTTTACTTTAATTCTTTAAAAATAATTTCTTAAAAATAAAATAAAAAAAATATAAACTATATTATTTCAAATAATTATCAATCTAATCAACAATTTAATAAAATATATTTTTATTCATCATAAAATATAATAAAAACAATAATCCACACAAATATTAACTTTATTATTTTTGGAAAAAATAAGAAATGTATTCCCCAAATGATTATTTAGCAACATGCTTATATTGAAATTGTATATAAGCAAAAGCTCATATTATATAACCTTTCTATCGCCTCATATTCTTTAAAGTAATTCATTAGAAGTCATCGCCTCATAGGCTAGTGCACCTAAAACACACGTTGAAGCATCCCAACCAGGACCAGAAGCATCAATAGATTCAGTGGATGAATTAGTTTATTAGCTTATCCATTGGATCCAATCGTTTACTCACTATATTCTTTTGATCATGTTGATTATGCTTATGCAGTCTTTAAGTATTTATTGTTTAAATATTTATTGAAAATTGCAGTATTTACTCACTATATTCTTTTGATCATGTTGATTATGCTTATGCAGTCTTTAAGTATTTATTGTTTAAATATTTATTGAAAATTGCAGTATTGAACATATCATACAACCTTTCCTCACAACCCTACCTAGATAATCCATTAAAAATCACTATTCTATATTTAGTAGTCTTTCAGATAATCCATTAAAAATCACTATTCTATACTTAGTAGTCTTTTGGTCATTACTAAATTTTTATATAAATAATGGAATACTAAATATAAAATTTACACAATAGATTAAAAAATAATCTATTAACTTATGTATAAAACTAAGAATAAAATAATGACATTAACATGCATTAATTGTTGAAAGTTTTAATTTTTTATTATATAAATGATGGAATCAATCAATAAATATTTTTAAATATAAAATTTATACAATTCTATTATTTATTTTTAAAAATTTTAATTTTTTATTATATAAATGAGGGAATCAATTAATAAATATTTTTAAATATAAAATGTATACACTTCTATTATTGAGGTTTAAAAGTTCTAATTTTTTATTATATAAATGATGAAATCAATTAATAACAATTTTAAATCTAAAATTTACATTATTTTATTATTTATATTATAAAATTTAAAAAAATAATAATAAAACATAATCACATCTACTAATCATAATATTCCACACAAATATTAAAAAATAATAACAAAACATAATCACATCTACTAATCATAATATTCCACACAAATATTGACTTTATTATTGACTTTATTATTTTTTTTTGGAAAATAAAAAAAAATATTCTATCAACTTAGTATCCAAATGATTCCTAGGCAACATGCTAAATCTTTATATTGAAATGATATATGATCACGAGTTCAAATAGTTTTAATTTTTTTATATAAATAACAAAATCAATTAATAAATATTTTTAAATATAAAATTTACATAATAAAATATTTTATCAATTGTCTTATAAAGTTAGAATAAAAATAAGGCAATGAAACATAAAACATAATCATATATATTAATTGAACTTTCATCATTCTAAAAATGAATATATATATATATATATATATATATATATATATATATATATATATATATATAAAAGTTTATATTATTATTTTATGCCTAGAACTCTCAATGATGTGCTCAAAACTAGTTGTTTTAGTGTGTTTTGCAGCTTTTGACGTATTGAAGCTAAATCGACTGTTGGGAATAAGCCTGCCTTCTAAACCATACCTTGCTACTCCGGTCATAACTGTAGGCTTAGTCCACAAATTGAAAATATGCTAAGCCTACAGTTAGCATATTTGCAGTTACAACTACAGTTATACCTTAGATGAAAATATAACTGCTCTTAGATGAAAATATAACTGCATATATAACTACAGTTATGCTAAGCCTAGTCTATGCTCAATTCCCCCAATGAAAATATGCTTAGTCCACAAATTCCCCCAATTAGTGGACTAAGCCTACAGTTACATCTAAGCATATTTGCAGTTATATCATTGAAAATATGCTCTATATAATTATTCACTTAAATGAAAACAACTTAAAAAATTATAAGAGAAAACTTATAAATATGGAGAAATGAAAAAGTATAAATTTAAAGAGTAGTCTAAACATTCTACCTTTTGGGGTTTTCTAGTCATTTTTTCCTTTTGATTTTCCCCAAAATCAGGTGATGAATGGTTCGATCTGCAGATTTGAGTGGTTAAGTTTGTATAATCCTAATGCCCCAAGAATTTTTAAAATAGAAGTTTTTGTCCAACCCAAAAGATAGAAAGTTTAGCCAACACCTAAATTTAATAAGACTTTTTTACACTATGTAATGTACTTGTAAATAAAAGAAAAGTCTAATTTGTATAAAAAATAAAAAATCAACCTTTAAATAAGTAGTGAGAGATAAAAAAGTTGGTGTAAAAAATTATATTTACAAAAACCAAATAGTTAATAAGAAACTCAATAAGTTAATAAACCTTTATACATTGTAAAAAAGACCAAACCTAATTAAATAAAACAAATCCCCAATTTAAAACCTATAATTACATAAATAATTTTTGGTATAATAATTTTTACTTTGATATCTTAAAAATGAGATACAAAATATAAACTATATTATCTTATATAATTATCAATCTAATTAGCAATTTAATAAATTATATTTTTCAATCACCACACAAATTTCTAACCAAAAAAAATAAGTTCAACAATCCAAAACAAATCATGACCATCTCCAAATTGACAAAATGATACCAGCTCAAATTCATATTAAACCTAGATGTGGGTTTAAGGTTGGTTTAATATTTTAGATGTTGTCCTGTACATATGTACATAAGTAGTTATTTATTTTTTATTTAATTTTGTTGTTGTTGTCATGTAACATAACTTAATGTTACGTAACGTGACAATATCTTTCCCACATTGGATTGTAGAGTACATTGCTAGTCTCAATGCAATAACGTAACAACATCTCCCCCAAACTGGAATCTATAACACCTCGCTACTCTTGGTGCAAACATTACATAATGTGACAATTTTTTCCCCACACTTGATTGTAGAGTACCTCACTAGTATCAGTGCAATAACGTAAAAACATCTCGCCCATACTGGAATGTATAGCATCTCGCTACTCTCAGTGCAAAGAGCACCTTACTACTCTCGATGCAATAATGTGACAACATCTCCCCCATACTACACTATAGAGAACCTCACTAATATCGGTGCAAACATAACGTGACAACATATTCGTAACATAGCATAGCGTTACTTAACGTGACAACATCTCCCCCATATTGGACTATAAAGCACCTCGCTACTCTCAGTGCAATAACGTGATGACATCTCCCCCATACTGGATTGTAGAGAACCTCTCTACTCTTGGTGCAATAACATGACAACATCTCCTCCCTACTAGACTATAGAGAACCTTGATACTCTCAATGCAAACATAATGTTACAACATCTTTGTAACATAACATAATGTTTCATAACATTACAACATCTCGCCCATATTGGACTGTAGATCACCTCGCTACTCTCAATGCAAAGAGAACCTTGCTACTCTCGGTGCAAAGAGAACCTCACTACTCTCGGTACAATAACATGACAACATCTCCCCCATACTGGAATGTAGAGCTCCTCACTACTCTTGGTGCAAACATAACATTACGTAATGTGACAACATCTCCGTAACATAACATAACGTTACATAACATGAAAAAATCTTTGTAACATAACATAACGTCACATAACGTGACAACATCTCCCACATCTCCCCCATACTGTACTGTAGAGCTCCTCACTACCCTTTTCCATTGATTTCAAAGGGGGAGAGATAATCACATTGATGTGATTGAGATGACCATTGATGAAGAGAAATGCCATTTCTACATGTTGCCATCAATGATTGGTGTTGACATCAATGTTGGTATTGCCATAAATGCCAAAGGGGGAGATTGTTGGATCATGTTGTCATTGATGTCAAAGTCAAAGGAACAATGTCTTGTCATAGTGTTATCACTCCAGGAGTCCTTCATAGGTTGTAGCTTGAAGAAGCCTGGTAACTTAAGGTGTGAATGTTTTTATGTGTTTATTGGATCAAATGGGATACTAGATAAATGACTTACTCTCAAGATAGTCAAATACATAACCAGATGAAACAAGGCTTTCAAGAATTAAATATCAGACAGTTAGCTGAACTAGTGGGCGAAGAAAGACTATATTTATCAACCAGAACACATGTGTGATGGGTCGAATAAAGATAGTACATATTACTATTAAATCAAGCTTATGAACTGACAAAGTGAGATAACAGTCACTAGCAGTTAAAACAAACTTGAATTAAAACAATCATTCAAAGTACAAAAAAGAAAAGAGATGGTAATCTGACAATAATAATGAAAGGAACATGTGCTTCTGTATTATGTATAAGAAAATTCTATTACAGTAATAGCATGGTCTAGTCTCCAGACTCGAAACCTTTATTCCTAGAAAACATAGACATTTATAGTCTTTACATAAAACTCCAAGATCCTATCAAAGAGGATCTGAAAAACTAAAATTAGCATTTGTCAAAACAATGTACAATAAAATAGGATCAAATACTTATCGAGATCTGGTCTTCAGTATCTTTAACAGTTATAGAGATCTTCTAGGAGGTGACTGGAGTCTTGTTTTAACAACTGTAACTGCTATAAAATGACTTCAAAATAATTTCCTTTATATTTTCCATGAATCTTTGAGAATATGTAGAAAACTTTGAATAAACTGATGTAGATGATTTATTTGTAATTCTCAATGATCACTTGTCTATCACAAGTATCTGTCTCGAGCCTTAACTATATCTTTCCCATGATTCTGTGGTTTCGGTGGCTTTCTGGCCTAGGACAGGTGGAATTGGCCACCGAAAGTCTGGGGATTCAGTGGCTTATTGTTTGTTAAAAAAACTGTTTGAGCTGCCGAAATCCTCCAGGGTATCTTCACTGCGTGTTCTATTTTCAATGTTGCACCTATATTGGTACATGTTGAAAACTTTGTTTGCATGAATAAGATCATATGTGGATATGTTGAGAAATTTTCACACCAGTCATGATAAAATTCGATAAGGCTCCTTTCATATATCATACCAAGTGTATTGTTTTTTTTGCAATGGTAGGGACAACATTCATAACCCTCCATGCCTCAATGCTTTGAAAACCGTTTCATCGATTCTAAATATATCAATTTCTTCCACTGAGCCATGTTAACTTATCCCCATCACCTCCTGCAACAACCAAAACCCTTTCTGGAAGATGAAATAGAAAAAATTGGAAGGTGAGCTATCATCTCTTTATAGGCACATTCATTTATCTGTCAAATGAATCATCTTATTCAGAATAAGGACTTTCTTGTATTTTCCAAAGTATTTCTACTTTCTTGATTTGTTAAGCACTGGTATGGCATGCCCTCAATTGCTTCTTGCTCCATAGGCATTTTTCCAAGCCACTGCGAGCACATTGAACAATTCTACAAACGTTGGTCTCTGAGACAACGATACCTTGGATGCTATTAACACATGAATGTATTCATTCAACAACTAGGTCTTTGTAATCGAGTTTTTTAAGATATAAATCTCAGATACAAAGTGCCCTTTTCTAGATAAATCAGGCACCTGGCATTTGCCCTGCATTTTATATTTGCTCCATGTAGTTTATCGGCATCATATGTCTCAGCTGTAACACCTAATAATGAATGATTGAGAACTCTTGGAGGAACAACATTCAAATGTTTTTATGGACTTTTCCAAAATCCCTTTAGCTACATGATTAAAATCATGTACTTTGGGCTAAGCCAGAAATCAAACGATGTTCTCTTTAGGCTCCTGTATATGTCATTTCTCGTAATGTACATCTTATGTTTTGTTTTGATATGTAACCATGAATGTAGTGTAGGCTCCAGAATGAAAAGATCGTATGGGTGTGTTTTTCTTTGACAGTATAACATTCATCATCCAATTTATGTTCCAACACCTGTAAACCACAAGACATTTCAACGATCTGTAAGTTGTAAGTTCTATGAAACCATTGTCTTGACACCTGCGTTCTTGATTTGATGATAACAAGCATAGATTCCCTGCAATTTGAATACATAGATTCGACACTTGCACCTGGTTGTCGACTTGGCATGTGTCTCTGCATTTTATTCTTTTCATTTATTTGATGAATAGAATTTCATAAATATTGGGATGATAAGATTTTCATATATGCATTTGTATGCATGACTCATCAATGAGATGGATAGGATATGGACTTAAAACTCTTATGTGACCTCGACCTTGCAATGGATTGTAAGAAATCGGGCGTCTGTGACTTATGTATTGACCGTTTGACTTTGGTAAATACGTAGGTTTGGTAAATAGGATTTAATACTTAGGTCTTGTTTAAGGACGCACCATATTTACAAATAAAACTCAATAGAAACTAGGAATATTTTAAAATCAAAAGAATAGACTAGGTCAAGATGGAAATATTTATTTGTAGGTCATGAGGGTGAAACCAGAAAGTTTTTTGGGCAAAATTGATCAACAAGAACTCTGATAAAGGATTTAGAGGTTATGACTTTGCCCAACAAAATTTATCAATGAGCATTTTAGGTAAAAATGAAGAAAACAAATAAAAAAATACCAGTGTATTTTTTATCGCTAACATCTGGCTCCAACTGGGATGGAGACCTCTCTGCGAGGTTTTCAAGAACCTAGTAGTTACAGTTGCATTTAGCATTGGGCATGGAGTCATATGGATTTTACAACTGATCTTTTGTGAACCTATATTCTGCCTGTATCCTGCTCTACTTATTCATTAAAAAAACTGAAAATGATCTAGCTGCTTGTATGAAGAACTTATTTTTCTTCCTATTCCTAAACTAAACCATTGTGTTGATGCTTAATCAAGTAAACTCATGCTTCCAACGAAGCCATGTCAGAAACTGATTTACTGAACCTGTTCTTGATCTTGACCCGAAAATAAATGGAATGTGTAGCCAACAGAAAAGCGGTTTGAACATATGATAAATCCAACTTTCATCTAACATAAATATTTTAACATCTGTGTTTCCCATGGATTCCAAATAGTTTGCAATAAGGTCATTAAAACCATAAAAGAATACCTATCTATGCTGCTATAATTTTCCTTCACCAATCTCAATGCTGAATACAAACTGCTTGATCTCTGTTGGAGAAGAATGCATGATGAACTGCTGATGTGGAGTTTTCAACTCACATGTTCCTCCTCATATCTGCTACAATCTTCCTTTGTCTGCAAATTAGAAGACTGAGGGCTTCCCTTAGTATCTGTTGTAGATTCAAATCTGTCACATGCTAATATAAAAATCTGTTTATCATTTTTCAAGTTTTCAAATGGGACAATCTGATCTTCATGACAATTTAAGACAGTAGATGCATTTGGTACAATGTCAAAAGCACCTATACTATGGCTACCATCATGAAGATCATCAATGTCTTGGTCACAATGAGAGGTATCCCCAATAAAAGCATACTCTTCATGGCTATCTGAATCTTTAGTCGATAAATGAAATTCATGAAAACATTCGGGATATAGAAGATCAGCTGAAAATGTTTCTTTACAAAACAAATGAAAGGCAGCATGAAAATCTGCCAAAGAGATGATACTGGCAATAGGGAGTGACCAGTACCAATCACAAGCAATCCCCTCTAATGAAAACTCGAAGAGCTTGATCTGAACATCCTCATGCACAATTCACAACCGATGAATGAAATCATGAAAATCCAGCAAATGTTCAGCTGGAACTTCCCACTCTTCTCCTCAAAACATGGGAATACTACGTTCCCATTCATCTCTACTAAGCACTAGATTAGGGAAACCAACAATCTTTGAAAAATCACAGAAAAGCATACCTCTTCGCTAAGATCTGGTTCATTTCATACCAATGGAGTTGCCAACAAATTTCTGAACAATGGAGTCACCACTGAATCCGTCCTTCATGGAGTCGCCAGATAGATGATTACAACCAAATATATGTCCAGACTTTGTCAATCATCAAAGTTGGATCTTGTCGTCTCCCAGGAAGATGATCTTCAATCTCCTTTGCCCGGCAACGACACCAATTTGTTATCATTCCAGGAGTCCTTCACAGGTTGTATCTTGAAAAATCTTGGTAACTTAAGGTTTGAATGTTTTTATGTGTTTATTGGATCAAATGGGATACTAGATAAATGGCTTACTCTTAAGACAATCAAAACATAACCAGATGAGACAAAGCTTTCAAGAATTAAATATCGACAAGTAGTTGAACTAGTGTGTGAAGAAAGACTATATTTATCAACCAGAACACATGTGTGATGGGCCGAATAAAGATAGTACAGATTACTATTAAATCAATCTTATGAACTGACAAAGTGAGATAACATTCACTAGCAGTTAAGACAAACTTGAATTAAAACAATCATTCAAAGTAAAGAAAATAAAAGAGATGGTAATCTAACAATAATAATGAAAGGAACATGTGCTTCTGTATTATGTATAAGAAAATTCTATTACAATAGTAGCATGGCCTAGTCTCCAGACTTGAACCCATGATTTCTAGAAAACATAGAAATTTATAGTCTTTACATAAAACTCCAAGATCCTATCAAAGAGGATCTGAAAAAATAAAATTAGCATTTGTCAAAACAATGTACAATAAAATAGGATCAAATCCTTATCGAGATCTGGTCTTCGGTATCTTTAACAGCTAGAGAGATCTTCTAGGAGGTGACTGGAGTCTTGTTTTAACAACTATAACTGATATAAAATGACTTCAAAATCATTTCCTTTATATTTTCCATGAATCTTTTAGGATATGTAGCAAACTTTGAATAAATTGATGTAGATGATTTATTTGTAATTCTCAATGATCACTTGTGTATCACAAGTATCCGTCTAGAGCCTTAACTATATCTTTCCCCTGCTTCTGCAGTTTCTGTGGATTTCTGGCCTAGGACAAGTGGAATTGGCCACCGAAAGTCTGGGAATTTGGTGGCTTATTGTTTGTTAAAAAACTGTTTGAGCTGCCAAAATCCTCCAGGGTATCTTCATTGTTTGTTCTATTTTCAATGTTGCACATGTCTTGGTACATGTTGAAAACTTCATTTGCATGAATAAGATCATGTGTGGATATGTTGAGAAATATTCACACCAGTCATGATACAATTCAATAAGGCTCCTTTCATATATCATACCAAGTGTATTGTTTTTTTGCAATGGTAGGGACAACATTCATAACCCTCCAGGCCTCAATGCTCTGAAAATCGTTTCATCGATTCTAAATATATCAATTTCTTCCACTGATTTGTGTTAACTTATTTCTTGAAGAACTTCCCCATCACCTCTTGCAACAACCAAAACCCTTTCTGGGAGATGAAATAGAAAAAATTGGAAGGTGAGCTATCATCTCTTTATAGGTGCATTCATTTCTCTGTTAAATGAATCATCTTGTTCAAGATAAGGACTTTCCTGTATTTTCCAAAGTATTTCTACTTTCTTGATTTGTTAAGCACTGGTATGGCATGCCCTCAATTTCTTCTTGCTCCATATGCATTTTGCCAAGCCACTGCGAGCACATTGAACAATTCTGAAAATATTGGTCTCTGAGACAACGATACCTTGGATGCTATTAACACCTGCATGTATGCATTCAAAAGATAGGTATTTGCAATCGAGTTTTTTAAGAGATAAATTTCAGATACAAAGCTCCCTTTTCCAGATAAATTAGGCACCTGACATTTGCCTTGCGTTTTATATTTTCTCAATGTAGTATATCGGCATCATATGTCTCAGTTGTAACACCTGATAATGAATGATTGGGAACTCTTGGAGGAACAACATTCAAATGTTTTTATGGACTTTTCCAAAATCCCTTTAGCTACATGATTAACATCACGTACTTTGGGCTAAGCCAAAAATCAAACATTGTTCTCTTTAGGCTCCTGTATATGTCATTTCTCTGTAATGTACATCTTATGTTTTTTTTTTATATGTAACCATGAATGTAGAGTAGGCTCCAAAATGAAAACCTTGTATGGGTGTGTTTTTCTTTGACAGTATAACATTCATCATCCAATTTATGTTCCAACACCTGTAAACCACTAGACATTTCACCAATCTGTTTGGTGTGCAAAACATTGAAGACCTGTAAGTTGTAAGTTCTATGAAACCATTGTATTGACACCTTTGTTCTTGATTTGATGATAAAAAGCATAGATGCCCTGCAATTTGAATACATAGATTCGACACTTGCACCTAGCTGTCGACTTGGCATGTGTCTCTGCATTTTATTCTTTTCATTTTTTTGATGAATATAATTTCATATATATCAGTATGATAAGATTTGCATATATGCATTTGTATGCATGACTCATCAATGAGATGGATAGGATATGGACTTAAAACTTTTATGTGACCTCGACCTTGCAATGGATTGTAAGAAATCGGGCTTGTGTGACTTATGTATTGACCGTTTGACTTTGGTAAATACGTAGGTTTGGTAAATAGGATTTAATACCTAGGTCTTGTTTAAGCACATACCATATTTACAAATAAAACTCAATAGAAACTAGGAATATTTCAAAATCAAAAGAATAGACTAGGTCAAGATGGAAATATTTATTTGCAGGTCAAGAAGGCGAAACCCGGAAGTTTTTTGGGCAAAATTGATCAACAGGAACTCTGATAAAGGATTTAGAGGTTATGAATTTTCCCAACAAAATTTATCAATGAGCATTTTAGGTAAAAATGGAAAAAACAAATAAAAAATACCAATGTATTTTTTATCGCTAACACATAGTATATTGATGAAGTATGTATTGTCATTATTGTCAATGGATTGATCAATGTGTTGCATATATGAATATGGATAGATGTGTTGTCATTGATGGTTTGATGCATTCATGTATTGATCATTGGATCATGTGCTCATGCATGGAATCAATGACAAAGGGACAATGTCATAGTGATGTATTGTCATGGGTTATTCCAGTTAGATTGATGTAAAGATGACTCATTATTGTCTTGTCATGGTTGATAGGAAGTACAAATGGATGAACTCCAAAGTGGTCCCCTTATGGTGAAATCCCTCACGGGAAGATGCTTTGCGATTGATTTATCCTAGAAGTATGGTTAGAGAACCCATGCTTAATTGTGGAATAATGAGATGAAGATCAGTGAATTTGTCAGTGAAACTATTCTATATGGATAGTACATGTCAGGTCATTTCCGGTGGTATGTGGAACATCGCATAACTCCTCACATTTTGAAAGTTATGGCCTTATGAAGTTGGAGGACCCTCATATGTTGGCTAGAAATCCCAAAAGGTCAAAGAAGTCAAAGTTCTTACAAAGAAGAAATTATTTAAATAATAAAGTGAAGTGATAAGGATTATTTAAATAATAAAGTAAATGGAGAACTTTCTAATTATGGAAAATGGTTATAAGTGGGTTAACCCTAAAATGAGGAAAGTGGGTTAAGTGGACAAGTGGCTATTGGATATATGGACAAGTGGCCGATTGGAAAAAATTGGACATAGGTGACTATGTGGACAAAGTGGCTAAGTGGACAAAAGTGGTTTTGTGAATAAAGTGGATATGTGGACAAAGTGGCCAAGAATATGCTTCTAAGGAAGCTACTTGGAAAGTATAAATAAGAGGCAAGGGTCTCTTGTAGAATATATATCTCTTGAGCATATATTGAATATCTATTCTGAGAGAGATATTGACTAGAGGATCTAATGGACACATCAAAGTTCCTGTAAGTATGATATCTTGACGGTGAACATTTTGGAAGTTTAGAAACCTTAGTTTCTGAAGGAGTATACGAGCAACAGTGGGTTAGAGCGTGTACATACGTGGGCTACAGTGAGGTAGGGAGCGTACACACGTGGGCTGAAGGAGGTCAGAGCACATACAGTTAAAAAAAATTCATGAAGACTTGAGTGTGAGTTGGTGCCAGTTTCTTAAAGTCTGAAGCAAGTTCCAGATATGCATTCTATGGGCTCAGATCTGCCATAAAAGTTCTGGTATGGTTACATGATTGTTTTGATGGATACTCTTGCTTATAGTATGGTGAATGCTTAAGGAATTCTTGGTATGGCTGATGTGATATGGTTTTATTGGTTCATTGATTGAGTGAGAAGCAATCTTATGGTTTAGTACTGATATGGTTGCCATAGTATACTGGTTACTTATGATTGAGTAACATTCATATTGTATGGTTGAGGAGCATGAGTAAGTTTTTGGAGAGCATAGATGTGTTGTGATTGGTTATGGTACAGATTGGACAGTGAAAGGCAGAAGTGGATGTGACTGAAGGTTGCAGAGGATATTAGTTTTTCAAGGAGAGAAAATCCTAGTTGATCAGAAGGCATACGCAGGCTGCAATATAGATTGGTCGCATACATACATGGGTTGTACTACTGGTAGGGTGCATACATACATGTGTTGCACTACTGAAAGGTCGTGTACCTATTGACATATTGATATCTGTTGAGGATTGAATCCTCTTCTCAGTTGGTGCTGAGTTGTGTAAGCTGAGTCTTGCATTGCAGAGATGGTGCTCTTGTGGATTTGTTTCTATATTAAGTTATTGTTGATAAACCCAAGGATTGTAGTCCATAATAAAAACAAAATTGTACATACATCTTGTGTTCTTTGTGGTGATGGTTGGTTGATGATATATGTTGTTTTTATCTGATTTTGATATATGTTCACATACAACTAGTTATAAATGATAGTAATAAGTGATTAGTAAATGGTGATTTCTAACTAAGGAGTTTTTTGTGAAGGGAATTTGAAAAAGAGCCCTACACTTACACTGATTCACCCCCCCTCTCAGTGTGGTCGGTGTGTCCAGCAGAGGGTTTGTGGAGTAGTGATGTCGGCCAAAGCATGACAAGATATTGTTGGGGTAGTCTCTTCTAGATTTGGGTCTTATGATGGTTCCAATTCTTGATCTTCTTCCTCTTCACAGTCTATGTAGAATATTTTCTTCTCATTGCATTTATGCCCCTTACTGTACTTGTTGTCACAATTGAAACATAGTCATTTTTCTCTTCCTTCATTCATTTGTTGAGGTGTCAACCTTGTTGGTTTAGGTACATTATTTTCTTCCTCCTCACAGTCGATGTAGAATAATTTCTTCTCACCACATTTATGCCCTTTACTGTACTTTCTATCAAAATTGAAACATAATCCTTTTTCTCTTCTTTCATCCATTTTTTGAGGTGTCAACCTTGTTGGTTGAGATATGGTTGTCTTATGACCCGCAAAATGATCTATTCCTCCAATGTTATACTTGTGTGTAGCCTTATTTTTGGCATGAATATGACGATCATTTTGCATAGCTTCCATAATACTTGTAGGTTGTCTTAAAAAAATTTCATGTTTATTGTATTCATTTAATCCACCCATGTAAGCTTCCAGCAAGTGTTCATCACTTAGGTTATCCAACCTTGTGGCCAGTACCAAGAATTTTGAATTATACTCTTCAATATCACCTAACTGCTTGATTATGGTCAATTGATTGAAGTAGTCTTGTTCCCAAACTTTCCCATATCATGCTTCTAAGTCTCTTATAAATAAACCCCTAGTGTAGTGATACAAAGGGGGCTGCCTTTTCACTATTCATTGATACCATTGATATGGTTTTATCTCAAAGTTCAAGGTTGCTATGTGAATCATTTTCTTATCATCCATAATATTATGTAGTTCAAAATATTTCTCTATTTGGTTCACCCAAGTAAATACCTCTATACCATCAAAATTCTTTAATTCAATTTTGGGAAAGTTGAATTTAGGACCCCCACCAGAATTAACTCCACAATTAGAGTTAGACTTACTAAATGTCTTATTATTGGCATTTTTTTGAACATGAGTACTACCTTTATTTTCATGATTCCATTCCATTTTGATGTCTCCTTTAGGTAATCTCCCATCTATAGCTTGAGATATCAGGGAAGACATATTTTTCATTTCCTTCATGGAATTTTGTATTTATTTTTTTATGTCATTCTTATTTTCTTCCATCTTATTTTCCATATCACCCATCTTGTTTTTTATACCCTCCATGTTGTTTTCCATGCCAACCATATTCCCTTCCATTACTTGAATTTGTGTTTGTGAGTTTACCCAATTATTAGACTTTTCACTCACATTTTGAATTTGTTCCTCCAATTTGGACAACCTGTTTTGTATGTCCTCATTTTCTTCTTGAGTCATAGATGAGACTTTTGGAGGTTTAATAGGTGTTGTCACATTTTTGGGACCCATATGGAGTAATAATAATAATAATCCTATATTATATATATATCACAAACTTCAAATCACCCGAAACAAATATTCCAAAAATAATTATGCCAATTGTAAGTTGCGTACTTTTAAAAAGCTTAATTTGGAGTTTCTCCTCTTGGCTGACTTTTCTTCTGGTGTATCTCTAAAATTTTGGCCCTTCAGGGTCTGAAATTTTATTCTATAGTTCTCTGATATTTCCTCTCTGCAATGCCACAGGTCTAATCAAAATTGGATGTTCCAATTGGAAGTTATGGTAACTTCCCCACACCTTGCTGATTTTTGTCCCTTCCCGAAGAGCATACTTGTAAAGATTGCCAAGAGAAAAATATATGATATTTGACTCTTAAAATTGCACCAGAAATACTACAAACTTTCCACTATCCAATGCAATCAGTCTCACTTAATTTGGATACCCACTGCAGAAGATATCACTATTTTACCTGGAACACCTGTTTGAGACTAGTTAATATGACTAGTCTGATACCCTATCTTACACAGGGTGTATCTAAAAAATTGGGATGACGTAAAAGCTGAAATTATTATCACAACTGCCTTGATAAGTTCTATGAATATTCTCCATGTTTTAGGGTCTGAAACGTCACATAAACAATTTTATAGTGACAATTTTGCGATGACTAAATTCATGATGATTCCAGAACCCTATCTTACACAGGATATATCTTAGAAATTATATGGCATCATGAGTTCAAATTTGAACCTTGAGTACCTTGATTTGTCTACTAAATATCCTCCAAGGGGTTCCTTCTGAAACATCGTATAATTTTTTTTATAGAGAAACTTCCAAGGTGTCTCAGACACAATAGAGAAACCCCAAGACCTTGAGCTCTGATACCAAATGTTATGACCCAACACCTTAAAAATTATAAGAAATCAATAAAATTCAGTTCACTTCGAAGAGGAAACCTCATTTACATTATATAAACTTAAGAACACAATATGATATGAGATAAGATGATCCTAATACTAGATCT
>JASDQU010251307.1:0-10987 GCA_032191745.1 Picea mariana
ATTTTTCTTCCTATTTTTATAGATGATTTCAAAATCATAACCCAATATCTTGGTTACCCTTTTTTGTTGTTCTTATGAAGATAGTATTTGTTCCAAGAAGTATTTAAGACTATCATGATCTGTTTTGACCTTGAAGTGCTTTTGGCATCAATAATATAATCTCTATTTTTACAAGCTGCCTACACAGGGTCTTTAAATTTTTGTTACTCGTAGCAACCTTTCTCATTAATCAACACTTGTCACTTGTCGCTTTCTACATACCTGCTTTTCGATTTTTGTTTTCATGACTGTAAGCATGAAAACTCACAGCTGGAATTCATACTTGATTTCATTTTTTTTGATTAAAGGGTTAATGTTCATATGGTCTATTGTTGAATTGTCATATTTCGAAATGAACATGGTTGTTTTCCTTGTTATAACCCCTTGGTCTTAAACATGCCTCGGTTACATGAGTATAGAACCTCCACTCATTTAGCATTCGACTAATGTAAATGGGGTTTTGATTTATAAAATTTTTAATGGTTCAATGTTTATTTGATACATTAATCTTTGTGATCAAGTCATGGATATGCATACTATTGTTTTCAACTATTCTGATCCTTATGTGTACCATTATGCCAAGGTGTCATTTCAAGTACAGCGTGGTATTATAGCTTTGCACGACCTCGATCTACACAACCTCTCTCACATGCATGGTAATTAACGCTCCTTCCTACCATTTCGAGTTGTCTTTGCATTGCATTGAGGAAACTTGGGGCTATGGCTCTGTGTTTTTTCTATCAAACCCTACCTCCAAATATCGTGTTGATTCCCTGCTGTTAGCCATGGCTCCTATGGTGAGGATTGATCCCAACGACAACCAGACCTTGTTATCATTTGACAATGCCAGATATGAATTAGAAAGGAATGGTTGGCGTGTGTTTATTGAAAAGTTTGAGGGTTTTAATCTAAGAGTTGCTCAAGAATTCGCATTGACATTTGACGGTTGCAGAGAAAAAATAGGAGACGTCCAACTTGAGTTAAATGAAGATTTTATAAGACAATCTATCGGTCTACCAGTTGTGGGACAAAAATGGTTCAAAAACTCAAAGGTTGAAGAGGTTCCCTAGTCATTGTTGTTCACCTCAAGGAGAATTACCAGCTGCGACTGAGGTATGCCTGTCTCATCATTAAAACCTAGATGGCATGATCTGTTAGCTGTTATAAAATAGTTCGTTACCTGTATCACTTGCGATTGCTTATGAGTTTTATCGATTTCCCCCTGAACATGCCCTATTTCCTCCTTCGAAGTCTATACAAGATGGCAAAGCGGTTTAAGAGGCAGAAGTCTGATTCTAGTCTGTTCCACCATTATTTAATCAAGATTATTATTATACATCAGTTGAAATTAAAGAATGATTGTTGGGATGCTTTTCTGTTACGAAATGGTTTTGGTAGTAGTGAGTTGGGATAGTTTGACAAGCCTGTCGTCACAGAAACCCTCGTGAACCCTACCATCTCTCCTCCTTCGCTCTTGCCTTGTGATCCTATTTCTAATTTGGAACCCTTGACCTATCCTGATTCTACCCAACTCGACACTCTACCAGATTCGTATCCTAAGGGTTTTAAGACTGTTAAAAAATCCACAAGGAAAAAGTGTAAAGGAAACGTTGATATCAATCATAAGATTAAAAGGGATGCTCATTGGGTTTCACGATGTGCTTGAAATAAACCCAAGCACTGTGTAGACCAAAATGAAATTGTGGTGAGTATTCCGATTCGAAAATTGAAAGATTCATGGCCGAAGAGTATCCATATGGACTTTGCTCTGATAAAACCTACGATTATGTTACAAAGCTTCCACCATGTCTAAAGGACAATCCTGATTTCCCTGGAATCAAACTCAGTAATGAACCTACAGGTCAAATGGAAGATTCCCCACCTGTTAATACTATCAGTGCCAATACATAGTCTATACAACCGCACTATAATGAATGTCGATCCTAGATCGATACGTATTACAAAGATGTTCCTTTACTTCAGTCTTGGCTTAAATCCTTGGAAGACCAGGTGAATTCACTAACTAAGGAGAATAGAAGACTCTAATTCATATCTCAAACCAAAGACAAACACCAAAAAACCACAAGGTCAGTTGTTTTTAATAGCGTGGAAGCAGCAACTGCAATAGTAAATTCAAAGATTGTTTGATTAGTTCGAATCCCTTAATTTGAGTTATGATTTTTTTAAAATAAGTTTAGTATGATTCTGTCTTTTTTAAATTAGGATACATGATTTGTTTGCATAGATTACCTTTAGTTTGTTTTGATTGATTCAATAAAATATGATTCTAGTTATAATTATAACTAGCTACAGAATCATGAGATTCTGTAGCTAGTTAGAAAAATTCGAATTACTTGTTTTGATAACTGAAAATACATCATAAATTTTTTATTCTTATTTTTTTTTCAGTAACCTATGATTTATAAGGATATTTGAAGCACTGTTGGCATCTCTCAGCATACTATCTTTATGTTTTTAAATAGAATAGGTTGTTAGTTTTCAGTATCAAGTAGAATCTGGGAGGTTTCATCCCCCAAATTTTTTGGAACAAATTGGATGTTATCAACAGGAAACGTTTTGTTCCTGGATCCTATATAAATATGTTGTTTTGTAAACTTGAAACCATCTCTGCCTGGGGCAAAAATTATGGATTTTTTATTTACAGACTTGAATAGAAGATGATATTTGCATAGCTTTAGCTTCTATATATCGTGTTTTTATTCAAGTTATGATCATTTCAATTTGTAATTAGATTGTGATTACTTTAGCTATCATGGTTTATTGCAGATTGGTATGATAAAATTGATATGATATCTATGTTTTATGTCCCATATTTAACATATAGTAATTATTATGTTCAATTTTGAGATTAGGAGATTCATCTTCTTTATTCGTTGAACATTTATACACGAGTTTTCACAGTAGGATTTATTTCAATGTGGCCACTTGTGAAATTATAAGATTGATGTTACTATATCTCTTATATGTTCTATAATTCAGAGTCAATCATTACTGATTCGCATTTATGAGAAGCATTTGTGAGATATGTTGCGGGTTTGCCTCATCAAACAACAAGATTGGATGCTATACATAGGACGAATAGGAGATGCGATTACAGGTTAGTTTGTTTGTTTTATTTCATCAGTTTAATTAATATAGGAATTCCCTATAATCTAAACACATTCTATTGTTTTTTATCTCTAGTTTTCAATTAGACAGTTGGTTATTTCATTTCTTGTGTATAAACATTATAAAAAATAAATCAAAAAGATTGAATGATAGTTTTGTTGTCGTTAAATAAATCAATCCATATTCGATTTTCGCAGATTTAGATTAAAATTTGCATTCGATAAATGTTATACATATATTAGAAATATAATCATTTGGATATATTGTACATATAATAAGTAGAACTATTTTATAAAATTAGTTAGCAAACTGTAAGTATACATTAGATTTGTATATAGTTTTCAGCGAGTGTTTTCCGTTAAGTTATTTTATCTTCTTTAGTTTTGTTTTTCACTTTCTTATGACTTAGATCATCCAACGGAGCCACTAAACCCATCGGATTGGATTATTCCAAATGGCTTAGGTTAAGTAGACAACCCCGGACCGGATTCACTCCTCCAGTTGACGAGCGGTCAATTTCGCCCGTCAACAAATGGCGCTACAAGGAGGGCCTAAAAATTATTAATGGCACGAGGTGGTCATAAGACTCCTTCACCACCTACCCACTCACCTATAGTGACTAGAATTCATTCCAATGAAAAAATTGTCCCTCAAACAACAACCACATCAAACGAGGATCTATATATCACAATTGAACCAGTAACTCCAAATCCCGCGGGTGGTGACATACAAGAGATTGTTTGCCAATCTCTCATAAGAATGCACAGTGCCTTCACCTGTTTAAGACAACCAAACTAGCCTTTGGACCAACCATTAGACTTCTCTAATATCAAAGAAAAACTTGGAGGCACAAACCTTACTTTAAACCCTATAGATCCAATCCTCACCCCTGCAGCAGGAGGATCTGGTATACCACCATCACCACCTCCTTCATCTCCTTCTTCTTCTGGAGAAGAATCCTCTAACGAAGGTAGTTCCCCATCCCAGCCTTCGACACCACCCACACCTATGGCCAACCAAAACAATCCCGCCAGAGCCTGGCTCAACCAAGATGCAGTGGCCATACCTGGGCCTCAGCATCCCTTACCAAAACACCCAGAGAAATGGCTCCCTAAATTTGACCCGGACTCCAAACAGATCGTCGAAGATCACATCAAAAAGTTTATGTTAGCCACTAGACTCCGTAGCATCGAGCACGAAGACTTATTCTGTAGATTTTTTCCCTAAACCTTTGAGGGCAATGCCTCTACCTGATACTTGTCCCAACAACCCCACACCATCGTGTCATGGGAGAAGTTTGAATCATGGTTTCTTGAGAAGTTCGGAGACGACAAGTGTCCTGAAGTTCTATTCATGGAGATTTCTAGTTTAAGAATGAATCCCAAAGAAAAGATCAAAGACTTTAATCAAAGGTTCTTGACACTAAAGAACCGAATCCCTACGGATTCGATGCCTGCCGAGAATCTTATTATAGCATATTATATGAAAGCCTTTCATCAAAGCATAGCCATTTGGGTAAAGAGATCCAAGAAATCCATGTTGTTAGAAGCCTTCGAAGAGGCCAGTCAGATCAAGAAAGACATCCTTAGTTTAAAAGACACTACTAGAAATGAAACAGAGACTAGTTCATCTTCCAAAAAGAAAATCGAAATCCTCCCTAGAACTTCCCAAAAAAAAGCCCAACTTGAAAGCTCAGATTTAGAAAACTTACAGAAAGTCCTTCAAAAACTGTCCAATCAAGTTATAGATTTGAAAAGGACGGCTGAAGAAGCTTCTTCGAGCAAAGGGCCTTACAAACCCCCTTTTAGGAATCCTTTTCCCACCAACCAACCTAATTCAAATACTGAAGGCCTAAATCTAGAAAGCCTGCAATTCGCTATTCAAACGATTCTAGAAGCACAGGATAACTTGATGCCTCCTGAGATCCCTGAAGAAGTAGCTGAACAAGAGACAGTAGAAGAAGATGAATCCTCTTCGAACATTTTTGGACATTTTTTGGATAGTATTTTTCAAGCTAATTTCAAAACAGTACATCCTTATAATCCTAGGAGTAAGACAACAAACAAGCCTTTTTCCGAAATCACTACGACTTTGCCTCCAAAACAGTCTAAATCAACTGAGACTAAACAGAATTCAATAAACCCAAGCTTAGATTATGATTTGATTGAAGATCTAAAAAAGCTTAGGGATAGTATTTCTGTTTATGAATTATTAAAATTCCCTTTTCTTCTGCAAAAAATTCTACAAAATATTGCAAAGAACAACAAAAATGGCAATCCAAGCAGTAAAAAAGGTGTTCAGAACAACCCTAGAGTTCCTCAGAAGGCCTTTGCCAAAACTACTTCTGATCCTCATGAAAAAAGAGACCTTCCTGTAAATAATGTAACAAATGTAGATAAATTAGTTTTAGAGGCCGCGAGTAAAAAGAAACAAGCTTCCACTATTAGTACTCGCAGAAATGTCCCTCCATTTTTGTTAACTTTTGAAATCTTCAATAGGAACGTGAAAAATTGTATGGTAGATTCAGGCGCGTCATCTAACGTAATGCCTTGGTCTGTTTGTCAAAATATTAATGCCAAAGTTCAACCATCCACCTTGAAGATCATCCAGCTTGATCGAACTAGTGTTAAAGTTATAGGCGAATTGAGAAATGTGCTTATAAGATTGTCGTCTAACCCTAAAGTTCATCAAGTGATTGATATTATTGTTGTAGATATCCCATAAGTTTATGGTTTATTTTTAAGCAGAGACTGGTCAGAACAGCTACACGGCTATTTTGTGACGGATTGGTCTCACTTGTGGCTACCCGAGAATGGAAATCCCAACAGAATCAAGGTAAATCGTGAATGTTATCTAAAGTTCACAGTGACTTATTTAAATTATCCCAATGAACCTTTCACTCCTTCTACCGATTCGCCTGAAATACAGGGGATGGATACCTTTTTCGGTAATTTCATGGCCGAAACTTCCACGATTACTAACCCGGAACAACAGTCTGAAATTTTAACATATACGCAGCCAACAGCTTCTGCCCAGTGGTCACATGCAACTGACAACAATCAAATATGGTCTCTTTACTTTGATGGATCAAAATCCAAGGAAGGAGTTGGTGCAGGCTACGTGATCATCGATCCAACAGGTAACAAGACCTTGATTGTGTGTAGGTTAGAATTCGAATGTACAAACAACACAGCAGAATATGAGGCACTAATGCAAGGCCTCATAAAAGCATTAGATATGAACGTTCAAAACTTGACTGTCTTTGGTGATTCAGAAATCATGGTTAGACAGGTAAAAAATTCTATCCACGTTTTATCTCCACACCTTAGAAGCTACCAATCTGAGGTATGGAATTTTATGAATAATTTTTCTACATTTAACATAAATTCTATTCCTAGATTGAATAATTAGAAAGCTAATTTGTTAGCTAACATAGCTTCGAAACTTTTCCCTGCAGAAGGCTTATCTCCAAATGCATTCTCCATCGAACTATTGTTCAGACTATCCGTCCCAAACAACATCATGAATTGGAGAGTCTTCGACAACGATCAACAGATTATAAGTTTCCTACATATGGAAGAAACTTTCCAGGGAACGGTGATCGATGAAGGTACTCATGAAAAAAATATTCGTGAATTTACACTTATACTAGATCCAAGATCTCCAGAATCTTCATCAGACATGGTAAATTCTATCTCGAAATCTGTAGTTAGATTAGAAAATTTTTATGATCTTCATGAATAAATAAAAAAATCAGTTAACTGTAAAATGAATAGTCTCTCTTTGACGCATGAAAAAGTAAACTTGGGAACTAAAGACAACCCACAGTGCATTAATTTAGGGGTGGGGTGTTCTGAACAAGAAAAAGAAGCATTTATTAAATTGTTTTTAAAGAATTCAAAGATGTTTTTTCCTAGACATACGACGACCTACAAACCTTTGATCCTAACATCATACAACACATTATTCCTATGAAACCCCAAACCCAACCTTTTCAACAAAGGTTAAGGAAAATACACCCAAAACTCGAACCAGCTGTTAAAAAGGAATTAAACAAACTCCTGAAAGCTGAGATAATCTTCCCAGTTAGGCACACACAATGGGTCTCTAATCTTGTCCCTTTCTGGAAGAAGAGTGGTGAAATCTGACTATGTGTCGATTTCTGAAATCTTAATCGAGTGTCTGATAAAGAAAACTACCCTGTCCCTCCCATGGAACAGATCCTTCAACAGGTATCTGGTTCTGAAAGATTATCCTTATTGGATGGTTTTTTAGCGTATAACCAAGTCCTGATGTCCCCTCTAGACCAACTCAAAACCACCTTCCGCACTCCATGGGGCACCTATGCTTATAGGAAGATGTACTTTGGGCTCATAAATGCCGATGACACTTTCCAGAGAGTGATGGACATCACTTTCTGAGGCTTAATCAATCAATCTATTTTAGTTTACCTAGACGACATTACTTTTTTCTCGAGAAACAAAGAAGATCATCTAGCTCATTTAAGATTCGTTCTACAACGATGTTGTAAGTACGACATTTCTTTAAACCCTAAAAAATCTATCTTTGTAGTAGAACAAGGTAAACTCTTAGGATTTATTGTATCGAGCAAAGGGATGATTATCGACCCTGAAAGAACTCAAGTCATTTCGAAACTCCCTCCTCCCTTATCAAAAAAGTCTATGCAATCTTTCTTAGGTAAGATAAACTTTGTTAGGAGATTCGTCCCTAGCTTTTCAGAAATGGTGAGACCATTACAAAACCTAATAAAAAAGGACGTATAATACCATTGGGGACCTTTAGAAAACCAGGATTTTAATTCAATAAAAAAGGCTATAATAGACATTCCTTCTCTAATGAGCCCCGACTTTTTGCAAGACTTCACCCTCTATGTGTTCGCTTCTAACCATTCATACATCGCTGTCCTAACTCAAAAGAATGCTTAAAACAATGAAGTCTCAATTGCCTTTATGAGCTCATCCTTCAAAGGGGTAGAACTTAATTACCCAGTAGTAGATCAGCAAGCCTATGCTATTTTCAAAGCAGTAAAGCACTTCTGATCTTATCTTTTGAAATCTAGGACGAAAATCATTGTCCCTTACCCGACTGTCAGAAATCTATTAGTACAGAAAGAACTAGGAAAAAAAAGGGAAAATTGGGTCACATCCTTGCAAGAGTATGACATATAAATCACCCTAGCACAAATAGTAAGAGGTCAAGCGTTATGCAAGCTAGTCGTTGATTCAGCTACAGGATAGCAAGAGGAAAATGATATGTTGAACCTAGGATAACTCTATCAAAATCAAATCTGTTGTGCACAAAACCCTGTTAGTCCCTGGTATGATAATATAAAATTTTGTCTTGAACATGGATCAGCTCCCCATCACCTGGATCCCACAAAAGGAAGAGCACTAAGATTAAAATCTACTTCTTTTCAGTTGATTAATGGTATTCTATTTCATCAAAATTTTGATGGAGTACTAATGTGTTATCTTAAGAAAGATGAAGCAGAAAAAGTCTTATTGGAATTGCACGCAGGAGAAGCTGGTGGGCATTTTGGTGGAGATACCACTGCCCATAAAGTATTAAGAGCAGGTTACTACTGGCCTACACCTTTTAAAGACACTCATGCTTTGTGTCGCCAGTGTGTAATTTGCCAAAAAGCATCTGGACGGATACAGAAACTAGCCTTCCCTCTGCAACTAGTTTCAGTAGACTCCCCTTTTCAGTAGTGGGGTCTAGATATTATAGGCCCAATCAATTTTCCATACTCACAACGGTATAAGTATATCATAATAGCCATAGATTACTTCACCAGGTGGTCTCAGGCTACCCCATTAAAAGCTGTAAATACCAGCCAGGTAACATCCTTTCTGAATTCAAATATTATTACTCGTTTTGGTATCCCTGACTACCTGGTATTTGATAATGCTTCTTATTTTTTGTCTCTTGAGATGAGTGATTTTTCTCTAGAAAAGGGAATTAAATTAAAGTATTCTGCCAGCTATTACCCCTAAGGCAATGGTTTGGAAAAATCGACTAATAAAAATTTGATCAAAATTATCAAGAGAACGGTCTCTGAAAACCATAAAAATTGGCATAACGCATTGTTAAACGCAATTTGGGCTGATAGAGTAACTCCTAAAACTTCTATGGGTAACTCACCTTTCTTTCTCATTTACGGCAGAGAGGCGATTCTGCCACCACATGTCCTCCTTCCCTCTCTATAGCTATCGCATAAAATACAAAAAGAGGATTGTCCCCCTTTGGAGAATCAAATTAATGCTTTGTTAAAATTAGAAGAAGTGAGGGCTCAAGCAAAATGGAAATTGGATCAACATCAACTCATTGTTAAAAACTGGTTTGATTCCAATTCTGCCTCTGACAGAAATTTTGAGGTAGGTGACCTTGTCCTAAAATGGGACAAACCGCATGAGGGAAAATGAGAGCATACAAAGTTTCAGAACTTGTGGCTAGGACCATTCTTAAATGCTGAGAAATTGGGTCCTAGTTCCTTCCGATTACAGAATTTAGAGGGACAGCCAGACACCTATCCGGTGAATGGCCAAGCTCTAAAAAGGCACTTATGACACTCCCATGTACACTGTGTAAATATTTTTGTTTTTCTTTGCTGGTTTGTTTCGATTTTTCCCTTATGCTTACCAGTTTTTCTTTTTGAGATGCACATGCCTTCACCATGAACTAGTTCAGACAAAGAGAACAAAAAAATTTCCCCTCTAAAAATGACTACTGAAGGTTGTTTAAGCATCAATTATGATATTTTTCTGAAGTTTGTAGCCATGTTAAAGAAAACTTGTTGTTTGAAAAGAGTTTCTTCATTTCAATCTGTAACTGAAGCTATTCACGATCATCCATAAAAAATTCTTCTTACGCTATCCTGTTCCTTAAGAGAACAACTCAGAGATGTCTCCCTACCCTCGAAAGTCAGTTTTATTAACAAACTATCTCTAGATCTTAATGAAGGACAGCTAAAAAGGTTTCTTCAAGGTCTGTAATTTACTAAGATATGTCCAAAAACTAGGATTTTTAGCATCATCCCGCTCTATTAAATATCTTTAAAACTAAATAAACCTTCAAATAGTTGTGGGAAGTGATTGTAAACCTACTAGGATACTGAACAGGTCTGCTAGCAGTGGGTAAATGCATGCATGACGCCAAGATAACTTTGACGGGATACTGAACAGGCCCGCTGGTAGTGAAGCAATGTCAGGTATATGAAAATTCTCAGATATGGAATCTTTTGACCTTAAATGTCCTTCGTTCTGATCTAGAAATTCTTGGCAGGATACATATATCGGAGTGGGTTAAATGGATCCCTGTCGAGACTATGGACGCCTGCTGGTAGCAGCGGCCCTATCAACAGTATTGAAGATTTTAACTTTAATATCGTGACTCTCTTTTGTCAAGATTGTCATCAGTTTTTGTCTTTTAAAATAACAGTAATCTGAAACTGGAATGTTTTATAATTGATAATGATGTTCAGACAGCTTCTTAGTTGTTTTCGATTTGAAGTTTTTTCTGATTATCCCAATCTAGACTCATTCATTTGGCAAAGATAACTAGTTCTACCAGTGTGTCGCCATTGTTGGTAGCAATAATATAATCTCTATTTTTACAAGCTGCCTACACAGGGTCTTTAAATTCTCATTACTCGTCGCAACCTTTCTCATTAAACGACACTTGTCACTTGTCACTTTCTACATACCTGCTTTTTGATTTTTGTTTTCATGACTGTAAGCATGAAAACTCACAGCTGGAATTCATACTTGATTTCATTTTTTTTTATTAAAGGGTTAAT
>JASDQU010251308.1:0-14821 GCA_032191745.1 Picea mariana
GAGGACACGGAACAATAGAAGTACAATGTTGAGCCACCCATCCCACAAGTGCACTTGTCAATTTGTATCGCGCAACTCTGGCTTCTATTTGCAGGACACATAACATTAGAGGCCTAGTTTAGAGCCCTCCAGCCCGCAAGTCTGCGATCCAAAAAGGTGGCTAAGTATGGAATAAGGAATCTGTACATGCTATATAACATGTCATGTCCATAGTTTATAAAAGTACATATTTAGTATCTATTGCTCGTTTCTCGGAGCCCGCCAGTCGTAGAGTTCGTCTCTCAATTTCTATATCGCGAAACTCAATAAAAGTACAATGTTGAACCAACCAACCCACAAGTCCGCTTTTCAATTTGTATATCATGCAAGTCTGGGTGCTATTTGTAGGACACAAAACATTATAGGCCCAGTTTAGAGCCCTCCAGCTGACAAGTCCGTGATCCAATAGAAGTGCAATGTTGATCCAACCAGCCCGCAAGTCTACTTGACAATTTGTATATCACACAACTCTGGGTGCTATTTGCAGTACACAGAACATTAGAGGCCCAATTTACAGCCCGCCAGCCCACAAGTCCACGATCCAAAAAAGTGGCTAAGTATGGAATAAGGGATCTGTACATATTTACGATGTATTGCTCGTTTCTGGGAGCCTATCAGTGTTGGAGTCCATTTATCAATTTCTATATCACAGAAATCAATGGAGATACAATGTTGAGCTAGCCAGCCCGCAATTTCGCTTGTCAATTTGTATATCGCGGAATTGTGGGTGTTATTTAAAAAGTACAAAACAATAGAGGCCCGTTTTTTATCCCACCAACCTGAGAACCCGCGATCCAAAAAGTGTACATACTCGATAAAATCTCATCCACCTCGCATGTCCGCTTGTCAATTTGTATCTCACAAAACTCTAGGTGATATTTGTAGAACACAGAACAATAAACACCTATTTTTTGAGCCTGCCAGCCCGAGAGCCTGGGATCCAAAAAGTGGGCATGTATGGGATGCGATATCCATACATTCTCTATAAAATATCATGTCCATACTTTATAAAGGTACATATTTAGTTTTTTCTGGTTTGTACACATACTGGTCTGGTCACCACACAATTGCTTTTGCACATGGATTATGGAATATGCACTACGAGTTCGACTGATCCCTTTCGTTTCCTTAGCCAATTTTATGCCTGCGGCTTCCCCAGTACACATTATAGAACTCTCGTTCCCCGTGTTCCGAGTGTGCATCTTGCATCCAAAACTTGGTAATCCATGTCTATGCTCGCAGATTCCCAGACGGAGGAGTGGTAGATTTCATGTCTATCTATATCTTTACATCACAAGTCCAACCAAATGCCATTCGTTTTGATAGTTTACGATTTTTATGGCCACAATGTCCTTTGTGGGTGCCATCCAACTCTCATGCCCCATTTGCGCGGTATACATCTATCGCCTGAAACTTCGGTGATCTACAATTGGACCCGAACTCGAAGCTTGTGACTCATTTGCTAATTTTCTTTAATTTAATTGTAGAATATCAATATTAATTATTAATAATTTAGTGCTTTAAAATAATGTTTTTAGATAATGTTAGCTATATAACATATATGTTATATGTTATACATGTAGACAATCACAATCTTGAACCTGCCAGTCCTAGAGTTCGTCTGTCAATTTATGTATCACAGAACTCCTAGTGTTGTGTGGAGGACACAGAACAATAGAAGTGCATTGTTGAGCAAGCCATCCCGATGTCCGCCTGTCAATTTGTATATCGTGGAACTCTGGGTACTATTTGTAGGACACAAAACAATAGAGACCCAATTTTCATCCCGCAAGGCCGAGAACCGACAATCCAAAAAGTGGCTAAGTATGGAATGAGGGATCTATGCATGCTCTATAAAATCTGATATCCATACTTTATAAAAGTACATATTTACTATGGATTACTCATTCCTTGAAAAATTTATAGGTCTGGAACTGACAGATACATGTGTTCATATTTCCAGTTACTTTTATATTGCTAGCCCAACCGTCCGCCTGCCTGTTTCATATTGTACATATTACATGTAATATGTATTACATATTACATGTAATGTCTAATACATATTCAATTTTGAGTGCGCCACTCGCGGAGTCCGTCTGTCAAACTAGAGTCGGCCATCCCAATAACCTAAAATACATATTACGTGTAATGTGTAATACATATTCAATTCCGTCTGTGGATTTGTATATCGCAGAACTCTGAATGTTGTTTGGAAGACACGAGACAATAGAAGTGCAATGTTCAGCCAGCCATCCCGCAAGTCTGCGATCCAAAAAAGTAGCTAAGTATGGAATAAGGGATCTGTACATACTCTATAAAATGTCATGTCCCTAGTTTATAAAAGTACATATAATAGAAGTGCAATGTTGAGCGAGAAAACCCGATGTCCACCTATCAATTTGTATATCACGGAACTCTAGGTACTATTTGTAGGACACAAAACAAGAGAGACCTAATTTTCAGCCCACAAGCCGAGAACCCGCAATCCAAAAACTGGCTAAGTATGGAATGAGGGATCCTTGCATGCTCTATAAAATCTGATATCCATACTTTATAAAAGTACATATTTTCTATGGATTACTCGTTCCTCTGAAAATTTCTAGGTTCGGAATTGGTGGATACACATGTTCAAATTTCTAGTTACTTTATATTGCCAGGCCGACCCTCTGCTTGCCCATTTCATATTGTACATATTACATGCAATGTTGAATACAGATTCAATTTTGAGCTCCCCACTCGTGCAATTTGTTTGTCAATTTAGAGCCCACCAGCCCGATAACCTGCGATACATATTACATGTAATGTGTAATACATCAATTTCGTCTGTGGATTTGTATATCGCGAAACTCTAAACACTGTTTGGAGGACATGGGACAATAGAAGTGCAATGTTGGTCCAGCCATCCAGCAAGCTCACGATCCAAAAAAGTGGCTAAGTATGGAATAAGGGATCTGTACATATTTACGATGTATTGCTCGTTTTTGGGAGCCTTCCAGTGTTGGAGTCCATTTTTCAATTTCTATATCATGGAAATTAGTGGAGGTACAATGTTGAGCCAGCCAGCCCGCAAGTTCGCTTGTCAATTTGTATATCACGGAATTGTGGGTGTTATTTGAAAAGCACAGAACAATAGAGGCCCATTTTTTATCCCACCAACCTGAGAACCCACGATCCAAAAAGTGTACATACTCGATAAAATCTCAGCCACCCTGCACGTCCTCTTGTCAATTTGTATCTCACAAAACTCTAGGTGATATTTGTAGAACACGGAACAATAAACACTTATTTTTTGGGCCTGCCAGCCCGAGAGCCTGGGATCCAAAAAGTGGGCAAGTATGGGATGCGATATCCATACATTCTCTATAAAATATCATGTCCATACTTTATAAAGGTACATATTTAGTTTTTCCTGGTTTGTACACATACTGGTCTAGTCACCACACAGTTTCTTTTGCACATAGATTATGGAATATGCACTACGAGTCTGACTAATCCCTTTCATTTCCTTAGCCAATTTTATGCCTGCGGCTTCCCCGGTACGCGTTATAGAATGTGTTATAGTCTGCATATCGCATCCAAAACTTTGTAATCCATGTCTATGCTCGCAGATTCCCAGATGGAGGAGTGGTAGATTTCATGTCCATCTATATCTCTACATCACGAGTCCAACCGAACGCCATTCGTTTTGATAGTTTACAATTTTTATGGCCACGATTTCCTTTGTGGGCACCATCCAACTCTCATGCCCCATCTGCACGGTATACATCTATCACCTGAAACTTCGATGATCTACAATTGGACCCGGACTCGAAGCTTGCGACTCATTTGCTAATTTTCTTTAATTTAATTGTACAATATGAATATTAATTATTAATAATTTAGTACTTTAAAATAATGTTTTTAGATAATGTTAGCTATATAACATATATGTTATATGTTATACATGTAGACAATCACAATCTTGAACCCGCCAGTCCTGGAGTCCATTTGTCAATTTTTGTATCACAAAACTCCCAGTGTTGTGTGGAGGACACAGAACAATAGAAGTGCAATGTTGAGCAAGCCATCTCGATGTCCGCCTATCAATTTGTATATCATGTAACTCTGGGTACTATTTGTAGGACACAAAACAATAGAGACCCAATTTTCAGCCCACCAGGCCGAGAATCGACAATCCAAAAAGTGGCTAAGTATGGAATGAGGGATCTGTGCATGCTCTATAAAATATAATATCCATACTTTATAAAAGTACATATTTACTATGGATTACTCATTCCTCGAAAAATTTCTAGGTCCAGAACTAATGGATACATGTGTTCAGATTTCCAGTTACTTTTATATTGCCAGCCCGACCGTCCGCTTGCCTATTTCATATTGTACATATTACATGTAATATGTATTACATATTGCATGTAATGTCTAATACATATTCAATTTTGAGAGTGCCACTCGTGGAGTCCATCTATCAAATTAGAGCTTGCCATCCCGATAACCTGAAATACATATTACATGTAATGTGTAATACATATTCAATTTCGTCTGTGGATTTGTATATCGTAGAACTCTGAATGTTGTTTGGAAGACACGAGACAATAGAAGTGTAATGTTGAGCCAGCCATCCCGCAAGTCCACGATCCAAAAAAGTGGCTAAGTATGGAATAAGGGATCTGTACATACTCTATAAAATGTCATGTCCCTAGTTTATAAAAGTGCATATAATAGAAGTGCAATGTTGAGCGAGCCAACCCGATGTTCGCCTGTCAATTTGTATATCACGAAACTCTGGGTACTATTTGTAGGACACAAAACAAGAGAGACCTAATTTTCAGCCCAAAATCCGAGAACCAGCAATCCAAAAACTGGCTAAGTATGGAAAGAGGGATCCTTGCATGCTCTATAAAATCTGATATCCATACTTTATAAAAGTAAATATTTACTATGGATTACTATGGGAACAATAGAGGCCTATTTTTTAGCCCGACAACTCGAGTATCCACGATCCACAAAGTGGCCAAGTTTGGAATGCAATATCCGTACATTCTCTATAAACTATGATGCCCATACTTTATAAAGGTACATATTTTTTTTCCTTGCAATACCAACCTCTTTACTTTCCTTACCCAATTTTATGCCCGCGGGTTCCCCACTACGCATTATCGAATTCTTATTCCTCGTGTTCCGAGTGTACATCTTGCATCTAAAACTTGGGTAATCCATGTCTATGCTCGCGGGTTCCCAGACGACAAAGTGCCAGATTTCATGTCCATCTATATCTCTACATCACAAGTTCAACCTATCGTCATTCGTTTTCATAGTTCACAAATTTTATGCCCGTGGGTTCCTTTGTGGGTGTCATCTAGCTCTCAATCCTCGTGTGCCTAGTATACATATTGCATCCGAAACTTTGACGATCTACAATTGGACCCGCACTCGAAGCTTACGACTCATTTGATAACTTTGTTTAATTTAATTGTAGAATATCAATATTTAATATTAATAATTTAGTATTTGAAAATAATGTTTTTAGATAATGTTTATATATATATGTGTGTGTGTGTGTGTGTGTGTGTGTGTGTGTGTGTGTGTGTCTTGTTTCTAAATCTTTAATGCTAACAACTCATCGTGTAGGAACCATGTAAATTGTCATTGATGGGCGCAAGGCTTGAGAAGATCTGCCATTAAATCACAGTAAACCAATATTTGCGGAGGCTTTTCTTATCCCTTCCTAGTGTTAATTTCAAATACGATGGAATGTCATTCACACGCCGTCAGCTTGGTTCATTCATGAAACCTCCAATCCTTAAATGTTCTTCATCGTAACCTCCACCTTCGCACTTCTAAGTATGTAATAGTTAAGCTTTACTTCTAACAACTCACCATACAACACACATAGAGATTGGCATTAATGAGCGAAGAGCTTGAGGAGATTTTCCATTCGCTCACATTGAACCAACATTTCCGGGGAGTTATATTATCCCCTCCATTTGTTTATTTCAAGCAGCGTCTGGAGAAAACCAACGTTTTCATAAACTACTTGCAGCACCTCCACAATAGTTCTGTAGAGATACAGTGAACATCTTTAGACCTGAGGACCAGAACCACCATAGTAACAAAGCATCGCTCCAATGGCCTGCCATGGTAACAAAGCAACCCAAAGTTCTTCAAACGGATGAGGTTCATCCTAAAATTGATAGTTCTCATAAGATTCTTGTGGAGAATAAGGGAAAAATAATTGTAGGGGAGGCAGACGAGCCCAAAATTGAGATTGAAAACATGGATCTTGACGCTGATTTGGATAGCATATTCTGCAACCTTGAACAACCAGGTGACGTGATTCACCATAGCTACCCAATGGACATAGTTGATGCCTAAATTTTTTACGAAGATGAATTCTTCATATTCCATACTATTGTTTTTGAAAGCTAATCTAAAAATTTAATTGTTGAAAAAAGAGATGTAAAAAATAAGAAATGAAAATGACTCATTGTCCTGAAGATGGATCTTGATTTGGATCTGAAACATCGACAGTCTATTGAAAACACTGGGGCTTTTCTGATCAAAACCAAAAATCCCAACCACAACAATCTCACTCAAAAGAAAACATCATTCAAAACTTGACCTTGCCAATATCCAGGCATCCAAAATCTCTGAAATTCGCATGGCAATCGGATATGCTCTTCATGATTCCATTGGAGTCATTGAGGCCAAGAATGCCAAACTAAAGGACCGAATCAAGGAATTAGAGGAAACTGTGTTTCCTATGCGATTGCTTGGCAGTCCTTTCACAATAGCCATGCCTGCAACTCCCTGCACCCCTGCACCAAACATTAACTGCTCCTCCACCTTCCTCGCATCTTGTACAGAATATGTGGAGAAAAATATCAACAAAATAATGGAACTGATTACTAAGGTCTGGGAAACATAAAAAAATATGGAATCCCTGGGAAGTAGCACACATAACTTGCTCGAACTACTGTAGACGGATTTAAAAAATGAAGAAAATTTCTATTTACACACAGTCATCCATTTTTCCTTTCATGTCAATAACATGGCAGACATGACAAGAAGACAACATGACCTCCCTTCCAAAAAATGACTCACTCAATTAGAAGCATGTTGGAACGAGAAAGTGAAGAACTTGTATTTGATCGTTGAATCATGTGAGCAAGCAATATCAAAGAAAAAAACATTATTCACAAATCTTGCCAAAATAGACTTAGCCAGAAGGACCAACGACTTCCAGGACCCCACCTTAATCGTCAACTCATTGGCATTAACCAATCAAGCTTTCGCTAGCAAGTTGATAATTTTAAAGCATTGTCTTTAGAAAATTTTTACAGGATTCTTGAATATCATGAAGAACACACGGACAACTGACTAGTCTTCTATTCGGTACAGAATGGAGACATTCATTCGGCTCTGTGTAATATTTATATTGATCTAAGCGAATTAGAAAATTAACTTTTCAACATTAAAATATGGAATGACATCAACGTCACCCCCTTGAGAAGCTACATTGAAGAGAACTTGAAGCGGGTCGTCGACGAAATCCAATGGGAAAAGGCATCAGCAAGAAAATAGAAAAAATACTTTTATGGAGTATCGCTATAAATACTTTGTTTATCAATCCAGTTATTCAAGCAAGTCTGAGATGAAAACCAACAGGAAAAGGCATCAACAAGCAAATACCAAAAATACTTATATGTACCATCGTTGTAAGTCTATACTTATAGTCATTTCTTTATCAATCTAGTTATTCCAACTTCTCTGAATAGAAATCTATAGCCAAACACTGATATCTTCCCATGACTACTTTTCAGGTATTACACTCTACCGTCTCCCACTTCTTCTTTCCACAATCCTATTTCTTGCACATATTTCTCTTATTGTCCATGGGAGCCCCAATCCCAGTCTATATGACAAAGACATTTAAATTTCTAGGAATATGTAGCAAACTATTGTTTTTTTATATATTCAAAATAAAACTATTATTTTGTCTCCTTATATATTTATGTGCTCCTAGATTTTCATCTTCAACTATGTTGAATGTCAAGACATTCTGTTTATTTTATTTCAATTTTTTTTTTTTTTNGCAAACTATTGTTTTTTTATATATTCAAAATAAAACTATTATTTTGTCTCCTTATATATTTATGTGCTCCTAGATTTTCATCTTCAACTATGTTGAATGTCAAGACATTCTGTTTATTTTATTTCAATTCTCTTTTTTCTGATGCATATCTTTTTCTGCTTCGTCATTTTCAAAATTAAATTTGAGATAAATCACTCATTCAAATTTGAGATATTGTATTTCACACACACACACACACATATATTTAAATTTCTAGAAATACATAACACAATTTTTAATTTTTTTATATAAATGTCATAAAATTGTGTTCAATACTTTTTTTTCTACTCACACATATAGAGAGTATGTCATTTCTTGCATCTTTACCACTTGTCCTTCATGCTGCTTGCCGCATCTACACTGCAATTTCAAGGCCCAAGTCCAATTGTGTTATTACATCAACACGAGGCCCTTAAAAGTCAAATAGTCCGCAAGTGCTCTTGTCAATTTGTATATCGCGGAACTTTGGGTGCTATTTGTAGGGAATGAAACAACATAGCCCAAATTTTGAGCCTACTAGCCCGATAGCCCGCGATCCAAAAAGTTCCTAGGTATGCAATGAGGACTCTGTGCATGCTCTATAAAATCTCATGCCCATACTTTATAAAAGTACATACTTGGTATCTATAAAAGTTAATATGTACTTTATAAAAGTACATATTTTGAATGTATAATTTATGGAATTTCAATTTATTTTCTGTCCAGGAGGCCTTCTTTTAAAGAAAACTAATTTGGCAATGCTAATTTAAAGAAAATGAACTTATGTAACATACTTTACTACTATTCTATTGTATGTTAATTTTTTTGTGTCCAAGAACATTTTAAATGTAATACTATTGTACACTAAATTTGTTTGTTCACGCTCCTTTTAAATCTTGCTTGTTCTATCAAACTTAGATACTAGGAACCTTCGTTGATGTAGCAGACATTAATAATTTATGATAAATTTCAGATAAAACTAATTCGGGAATACTAAATTTTGCATGGATACCACATGTACTGCAATTTGCAACCCACGTGTCTGTACAAGATCGCATTTACTCTCATTCCAACCTAACAGGGACTACGCTTCCATGCAGCACTTATTCATATAATATCTAGACAATCATAATACTAAACGTATCTTCACTCTTACAGCAAGAGATATTAGAGATTAAAATGAAACATGATAGGGTATCCCACTCTTAAAACAAAGAGATATCAAAGAATAAAATAAACTTGATAAGTTGTTCAAGATTGAGAAAATATATGTTTAAATAATTGATGCCACATGTACCTTTATTCTTCAAATTTGGTACGAATAGGTTAAATTGATGTATGTATCACGCCACACCTTCAAATGATTTAGTAAAAGCTGGGCAATGGAAATCGTCGGATGTCACAAAACATAAGTCATCACATCTACATGATCGACACAGTCCCATGGACAGTTGACCGGACCCACTATCTAAGTAGAGATTTAATGCATTGAGTAGTGTTCCACAGGGATAGATTTTATGTTCAAGGGAATTATATTAGTGTCAGTTGGTGCCATCAAACTTGAAAGGAGTTCAAATATGACACAAATTTTAAAAAGAAAAGGTAAAAGAAGGTCTTAACTATCGGCCCGATTCTCGAGTGAAACAGGCCCACATCCATAAAAACCGGCCCGAATCTTGAGTGAAACAAAGTTTTCTTCATCAAACCAATAAAATCTTGAGTTTGTCTAGCCTTTCTCCTTTGCACAGTCATCCATACCTTGGTTATCTATCCTTGATTCCGAACTAGATTCTTTTAATAGTACTTTGGCTTACAACATACACTGAAGCCTCAATGGGTTGGTCCCGTCTTTCCTTGTAGATCTGATTGAAAAGATTCGATAGTGCTAGAGTGACCTAATCATCATGAAGAAATAGAAACGAGTGTGTCGTATCTTGGGAGAATATTCAACCTACAAGTGTCGCTACTAAACATGAGCAAGTGGAGTAATAAAATTGCTCGTCTACATGACCTATCTCTCGCCAGAGAGAGTGAGAGCGATCCGCGCTAACAACTTTTTTAGTCTGTATTAATAGTTAAAGATACAAAAATATAACGAAAAAGAAGTCATCGCAACGATTTGATCGACACAGTTGTTTGCGGACTGATCGACACTCGAGTCAAGGACCTTAACATATTTATTAGAGTAACTAGGTGGACATTTGACGCACTGAGCATCGTGCGGTGCACAAGTTTAGATATTATTATTCAAGGGAATTATATTTGTGTAATTTGCTCCCTCGGAGGCGGCCCAAAGATATTAATACTGACACATGGCAATATAAAAGATCTTTTCGAATGCACAATACATGATTAGTCAAATGCACAATGCTTCAAACATCACATAACATCATATCTACTTGTCCAAACTTATAAATCCTTGCATTCATGCAAGACATAACCTGAGGTAGGTCTCTTCTTGTTCAATTCTTCTGAATCAACATAATCAGAGACTAAATCATGTAATAGTTGTAGGTGATAGTTGTGCTTTTGTGCTTCGAAGACACTAAAGCACTCATTTCCATGTTCTTCACTTGTTTTTCCATGTACTAACAACGCCAACAACATGTGAAATATTGGAACATTCTATTGCAAACATCAATCTTCCTACTATATTACCATGCAATACATGAGCCATAACCTTTTCTTCTTATAATTAGGACATAAACTTGAAGAAAGATTACAATGGAAAACGAAAGGGATGTTTACGAGTCTTATAATGTTCATATTGAACCACATCAATATTTTCTCCATAGACTTCTATTGGGATAACCACAACTTACCAGTTTCCTCGTCTTTTTGTACTCCTATGTACAAGATTTGTTTTGTTTCTCCTATATCCTTCATTTGAAACTGTTAAGTTTTGAGCTATTATTAGGTTTCTTTTCAATTTACTAGATAACAATAGCATAGATAGGATCATTGAGAGAAACACAATCACAAGATACACAACATTTATCCTGCGAAACCCTCATGGGAGAGAAAACCCAACAAAAAATTCCATAATATAGATAGCCAATACAATGCCAAGACAATAAACCAAAACAATAGACAATATCCAACACTGAGCAATGCGCCTCACTCTTCCTTCTTCTCCCAACTACAGCTACCAAACTTGCACACTTGATGAGTGAATGAGTGAGTGAGATAATGAGGCATTGGCTTCCTTTATTTATACAACCTAGCAGGTGCTGAAAGGGAGTCTCTTCACTAGGCAGGGCCAACTTGTCTTCTTAGTGGTTAACCACTTTAATTAGGCCCAGGGGTTGACTTCTTAATTTGCATAATACAATCAGGGTTTGACCAATCTACAAAAGGGGATTTGGTCAATTACAATGACTGACATGATTAATCCACAAAAGGGGATTTGATATTTAAACAAATGACTCAAATAATAATAATAATAATAATAAGTAGAATACTCTTTGCAGTTACAATATTTCAACACTCCCCCTTAACAAGAAGGGTATTCTACAACATCATCGGGAAAGAGAGAGGGAATCAACATCAACAACATATGGAAAAGTCACTGGAATGGAGTTGGATTAACATCATCATCCTCATTAGCATGAGGCTAGAGTAACATCATCATCATCTTTAGCGTGAGGATAAAGTAACATCATCATATTCAACATGAAAGATGAAATAATATCATCATAATCATCTGCATCAACATGGATTAATATAACACTAATACATCATCATCATCAATAACGACACAAGGTTGATACAAAATCAACAACAAAAATATCACAACATGAAGGTTGGAGAATCATCAACATCAACACTAGGCTGGAAATATTCATCACAAAGCTGGCATCTCAACAACATCAAGACGAAGCTGGAAATATTCAACATGAAGCTAGAAATCTTCATCACAAAGCTGGCATCACAACAACATCAACACACGGATGGAAATATTCATCACTAGGCTGGCATCAACAACATCAGCACGAAGCTATAAATCTTCAGCACTAAGTTGGCATCACAACTACATCATCACGAAGCTGGAAATCTATAGCACGAGGTTGGCATAAACATCTTGTGGTACTCTGACAGATCCAAAGGATTTGCCTAGAAATCAAAATATTCCCTAGGATATAAAATCCTAATGGATCTACCACTACTGACCAAAGCTAGCATATACATGCACAAGTACTCTGATAGCCCGTCCTTTCGGACCTTCAGCATCTTTCCAGGGATGATCAGTCCCCTAGGATATAAAATCCTAACTGATCTACCCGCTATTGGTCAAAATACCATAGTATCATTAGAACTACTCCCCCTTTTGAGGGAGGTCCTTTCAAACTATACCAAGCTTGTCTCAAAAGTGCTCAAAATTTACATGAGACAGAGGCTTGGTCAACACATCTGCAACCTATTCATCTGTGCCAACATATTGGAGCTTTATAACTCCTCTCTATATCATATCATGAATGAAGTGATACCAGATCTCTATGTCCTTCGACTCATCATGGAATACATCACTTTTATACAACTCTGGTTATCACATAGGATCACGGTGGCTTCCATCTTCAGATCAAATAGATATGTCAATGACATCTAAAGCCATATGGATTGACAACTAGCAGAACATGCTGCAATATATTCTGCTTATGCTGTGTTGGGAGAAATATTGGGTTGCTTCCTACTCTAACATGAAGTCATGGCTGACCCCAGACTGAAACAACATCCTGAAGTGCTCTTTCTATCAGCAACACTTCCATCTCAATCTAAATCAGTATATCCATACAATCTGAAGTCATGATCTCTAATATAACAAAGACCAAAATCCAATGCACCCTTAAGGTATCTCATCACATGTTTTGCATCATCAAGGGGAACACGTTTGGGTTCTCCCATATACTAACTCAAAAGGTGTTAAAAAAAAAACATATATCTGGTCTAGTATTCGTCAGATACATCACTGAACCAGTAATTTGTTTATACAGAGTAGTATCAACCATTTCTGACGAAGTGTCTTCCAGGAGCTTCAACTTTGTTTCCATGGGTGCATACATGGATTTACATTCCAACATGTTAAACCTCTTCATTATTTCAACTCCATACTTCCCTTGGTTAAGGAATATGTTCTCTAGGCTCTGCCAAACTTCAAGATCTAAGAGATGAAGAATTAATTCTTTCATCAAACTCTGTAGCGAGCTTCTTCTGCAATCTGTGATGAGCGTTTCTTCATCTTGTGAAGACTACATCATCTACATATAGTAGTAACATCACTGGCTCATCATTCATGAACTTGAGGTAAATGTTAGAATAAACTTTACTCTTGGTAAATCCCAAGCTCTTCATGAAACTGCTAATTATGCCATATCAATCTCTAGGAGCTTGCTTCAACTTGTACAGATCCTCCTTCGACCTGCAAACCTGAGTCTTTCTATATTCAAATTCAAACCAAATTTTCACATTACATTGTACGAATATGGTACACTTTCTCATCTGCAACTCAATCTGCACAATCATGTGCTATCTCTATGTGCTCTCTGCAAAGCATTATATGTCTCAGTGCTTGAGAGTATGTCCTCTCCTCTTTCTGCAATTGTTCCTTCTGGAACTAGGACTCTACACCTGCAGCTGCTCTGAGGCTGAGAATGACTGCTTCATCCTCATTGTGGTTGCTGAAATATCAGAGTAACTCCTCTTATTCTATCACGACAACACGTTCATCTAAAACTGAGAGTGGCCTGTTATCGCTCAGTTTGTAGGATAGGTTAAGTAGCTTGAATGCAAGAGTCAAACTGGCATAACAGGAGCTTCCCCACCCACTGTCACCTCGATGGGGGGCTCTTTTTGTTCAGGGTGGCTAATCCCAAGGGAGACGTCCCTAGTAATCTGGGGTATTGAAAGGAAAATGATCAATAGGTTAAGGCTCAAAAGGTTAAAGGAAGTTTTCCCCTTCACAGATTACTGTCGAGAAAGATAGTCAAGATGAGGGTATTCCGCTGATCGGGCACCTGTTTGCAAGACAAGGCAAATAAAACTAAAATGTGCAATAGTGGTTAGTACTTCATAGATTAATGACTATCTTTAATATATACATGAGCATAAATGAATGTAATTATTGACGAAGTCAATGATTGCAATAAAAGCTATGGCTTATAATATCACTTCTTCAACAAATACAAAATGATTATAGCATTCAATGTTCAATATCAATCCTTGAATTATCACAATGCATTAAATACCATAAATCTGCTCACATATAATGTTGTTGCATCAAGCCTACTGAGGGTGACGTCAGCCCTATTCTAGGTTAGTTTAACTAGATAATGAAGTGAACGTTTTTCTATTTAGGCCAATGAAAATAATCAATGCTTCAATATCTGTCAATGGATGACCTAGCCGCAACTTTAATACCAATCAAAAGTTCATTTAAGGCAAGACGTCATCATAGAGTTAGGGTTAGTAGGTCGCTAGGGTTAGTTAGGGTTTAAATTCAAGATTTTTGAGAAGGTTGTTTTAACACAAAAGGCTCAACGTTGCTTTCTTAGATTAGTGCCTTAGGGTAAATGGAGTCAAGGAGTAGGGCTAAAGGCTTGGAAAGATCTAAATCTAAGGATGGGAGAGTTAGGCTTAATGGTGCTGCAATGGCAGGGCCATGAAGTCAAAAACCTA
>JASDQU010251309.1:0-10875 GCA_032191745.1 Picea mariana
AAAATTTGTTCTTTAGGAAATCTATAATATTAATTTTACAAGAAGTTGTGGTTTCAAATGTGCTTTCATTGATTCTTCATCATCCTTGTGCACAACCTGCCACCCTCTTTTGATATCCTTTTTCATGTTGAACATTTACTTAGTTTATGTAATAAGCTTGGCATACCCTTTGAAATTCATCAATTTTGATGCCCTCCCAAAACCACTACCCTTCTTCTACACATTGGTATAGATCCTATTATAATTTTGTTCTATGTAAGTAAAAATAAGTTTTGTATTAATATCTAAGAGTAAGATTAAAAATAGTTTTTGCAGAATCTTCCATTGGGCCTAATACACCTCAATTAACCCTTCTCCCAGAGTTTATCCAGTAGTTAAATTGTTTTCTTTCATGAAAATTCAATTTTGACACAGTGCATCAAAGATAATTATGAAAAAATGAAATACATATAATCTATATTCTAGGCTAGGTTTCCAATGCATAGACCATTTTCAAAAGACAAAAAAATCTTGTTTAGGCTTGTACTATATACAATGTAAAGATACCAATGAATCCTAAAAATATCTTTCCTTGTACATTTATACACTACCTTTTTCTTATTAGATTTACTACACTTTAAACAAGTGTTGCATGGCAGCATAGTCCCTATTGGGTTGGAATGGGAATAAGTGCACATGTATGAGGGAATAAGTAGCGGAGGCAAATGGAAACTGCAATGGACACGTGATATCCATGCAGAAAATGACACGTGGCTCCTAGAGCAATTCTGGCATTGAAACCATTTAGTTTTTGAAAGTATTTTCATTCTAATTATACTGTGTTTTGCATAATCCATATTTATTTTATTTTCTTAATAAGATTCTACAATTTTTCCTATTACCAATAGTACAATAGACAGATACAAAAGAGCTAAGATATCCCCATCACATGTAACTTGATATATTGTTGGAGTCTGACTTGCCATGTTCGAAATTTTCGTTCCTACCTTGTATGTTTTATCTCTTTAATGTATTTATGAAATTCATTCATAATGATCTCTGTATACTTCCAACTAGATTTCAACCCAATATTTAGAGTTAAGTACAATTTTCATAGTCACTTTAAATTTTCCCATTAACAAAGTAAGAAACATCCATTTATGCAATCTGTTAGGACCGAAACAACAACCTAACGAGGATGTCAATCCTACTGCATTTTTATAGATGTGGTACTTCTCTTTAATTTTTTCCTAGGGAGTGTATATTTCAAATGTGGGACTTAGAGAATTTCCATCGTAATGACTTAAAGCAATACAAAACAATAGAAATTGTTTTTTGTTTTGTTTTTTGAAATAAAGGTTTCTGGAAAATAGGATGAGGAATCACACACACTAAACATTCAAATTAAATAAACACAATTTCCTGACATCCAACATAGTTGAAGACAAAAATTTCTGAGCACATAAAAATAAAAGAAGATGACCAACATGCATAAAGAGAACTAATTTTGCATTCCGAAAACAGGGTTACACGACATCTTTGATATTGTTCCCGAAGTAGTTTTCTTTGAAATTTATCAAAAAATAATAATGTATGTTACATATTCCCGGAAATTTAAATGCGTTTGTCATATAGACTAGGATTGGGGGTCCCGCGGACCATAAAATAAATAAGTACAAGAAATAAGACTGTAGAAAGAAGAAGTGGGCGATGGTAGAGAGAAAGACCTGAAAAGAAGAAATTGGAAGTTATCAGTCTTTGGTTAGACATTTCTATTTAAAGAGGTGGAATAACTGGATTGATAAACAAAGAAGGATGTGATCAGTATAGACTTACTGTGATGGTATCTATCTCCCCCTTTGTTATTTTCTTGATGATGCCTTTTTATTGCTCTCGTCGACGACTACTGGAATCGTGCCAACTACTTGTTTCCCTTTGTCGATGAGCTTGTTGATTGCCCTTTGGAGCCATTCTTCAATGTAGCTT
The DNA here is from genome assembly GCA_032191745.1 of Picea mariana. NCBI lineage: Eukaryota > Viridiplantae > Streptophyta > Pinopsida > Pinales > Pinaceae > Picea > Picea mariana. The sequence continues at coordinate 1,966 of JASDQU010251309.1, forward strand.
CTCATGGGAACCACGTTGATCTCATCTCGATTTTTTATGTTGAAAATATCCTTTTCTAATTCCCTTAGATCGATAGAAAGATTATGCAAAGCCTGATCAATATCTTCATTTTGTACCGAATAGTCAACTAGCCAGTTGTCCACGTCATCTTCACCATATTCAAGGATGATGTAAAACTTTTCTAAAGACAACCCGTTAAAAATATCAACTTGTTCATCGAAGGCTTGCTTGGTTAAGGACAAGGAGTTGACGATTAAGTTGGGGTCTTGGACCTCGTTGGTACTTCCAACTAAGTTTATTTCGGTCAGCTTTCTGAATAATTCTTCTTTCTTTGATATGGCTTGTTCACATGATTGGACAATGAGATGTACGTTCTTAACTTTCTCTTTCCAGCATGCATTTAATTGTTTGATCCAGTTTGGGGAGGGGATATCTTCTTGTCTTCTTCTCATATCTTTCATGTTGCCGACATGGATGACAAAAGGGAGGACCGTCTCTAGATAGAAACGTTCTTCATTTTTTAAATCCACCTGCAAGTTTTCGTGCAAAGCAAGTGCCCTCGTTCCAAGGGAAGATATACTTTGTGATGTTTCCCATGCCTGAGTAATTAGCTCCATTATTTTCTTGATATTCTTCTCCACATAGCCTCTACACAATGTGAGGAGGTTGGAGGATCCTTTTAACTTGGCTGCAGGGGTGGTAGGCATGATTATTGCTAAAGAAATGGCAAGCAATGGGATATGAATTAAATATTCCTCCAATTCCTTGAGTTGGTCCTTCAGTATGGCAGTCTCCACCTCAATGCCTCCAATGGAATCATCAAGAGCATCTCCGATTGCTCAGTGAAGTCGGGAGATTTAGGACGGCTGCATGTTCCTAAGGTTAATCTCTGAACGAGATTTCCCTTTATTATTTCTTACATCTCTCTTTTCAATAATTAAATTTTTAGATTTGTTGTAAAAAACAACACTCTGGAATACGAAGGATTCATCTTCGTAAAAAAATTTGGTCTCATCTATTTCCATTAGGGGACTATGGTGGATCGCGTCCCCGGGCTGATCAACGTTGCAGAATACGTTATCCAGATTAGTCTCAAGTTCCATGTCTTCACTTTCAATTTCAGGCTCTTCCGCTTGCCCTACAACATTTTTTCTCTTCTTCCTCATGGGAAGCTTGTGAGAACTACAATTTTACCGCGAGGAGGGTTCTTATCTTCTCCTCTGTTTGAAGAATTTTGGGTTTCTTTCTTACTGGGGTGGGTCATTAGAGCGATGCTCCGAGATGTCGTACTCTTGGGAGTGGTAGCCGAGGATTGAACACTCTTCTCACCGGGGCCTTTTCCCTATTGTTTGTACAATTCAATGGTGTTTTGTAATGTCTCTAGGTCGCCAACATTAGGAGAAGGAGTGTTGTCTTCATTGTCTCTTTCTTCGTTCAGGCGTGTCTAGATAAAAGAATTGTTGAAGCCAACTGCTAGTAAATGTTCTAAAAAAATCCCATTAGGGTCTAACCCTCTTAGCCTTTCAGCATATCTTAGGTTCAAGTTGTTGACATGTCCTGTGAATTCGTCAATCTTGTCGATGTTCCTGAACACGAAGTCCCCGACTTTCCAAGGTAGACAGAGGAATGAACTGTTTTTTCTCTTCTCATGGAAAAAATGCAACCAGTAGTTGTATTGCCTTGCTATTTATGTAACAAACATTATGTATGTAATGTGACATGGAAAGAAAGCAGTATTTTCCTTAGAGCCAAAAATCATTATCACACTGTAATTCTCCATTTCTTCTAGTGTCCCCTTCCTGTCCAAAAACTTGGTTTCCTGGCTAGACATGCGGGGAGCATAATTTCCTAACAATAAATCTTTGAAAACTGAGACAAAGTCATTAAAAACTTCATAAAAACAATGGGAGGCCTTCTGCCTCCACAAGGCCTGGTACCAAAAGGTTACTGGGTCGAATTCACTATTTACCTTCTTGGACACATATATTTTTGGAAACAGACAACAATGCGCTATCGTGAAAACCAAGGAGGATGACATATAAATTTCTTCTCCTCTTTGAATTGTGACAATTGGGAACATATTTTAATGGAAATTAGATCTCCCAATAAAAAATGGCTTGTTCCTTGACTGTGAAATACAAAATATAAAGAATCATGCGGGAAATACTTGTTGTGGATTCCTGTCCCGTTATTCTTGTAAACTATCAGGAAATTCCTCGTAATGGATTTCTAAATGAACTAACCTGCAACCTTGTGATATCTTTAGGAACTGTCATCGGGTCTTCCAGGAACTCGGGCAAGAGGTCCAACCCATTATCATGCTTTTTTAGGAACTTCTTGCAATCTTCTCCTTTGAAGGTCAATTTTGGCTCCTACAATCTTAATGTCTTGTGGAATACATGAGGTGACAAAGAAACAGTGCAGTGATCCCATAGTGGAATAATTCTTTGGCCTGAAATATATCTCTCAACGCACCAAGAGACCACCTCCTTACAATCAAAAACTTCAGGGACACATCCTGCATGAGCAATTCCAGAGGTCCAAATTAATTTGTTCTGGGCGGAAGGGGATGAGTAGTAAGAGTATGCCCTGGACCACTGGAAGTTCTGGTCCTCACACCCGAAGATGTTCACTATATATACACAAAACTGTTGTTTAGTTGTTGCCATAATTTTACGAGAACGCCCGTTTTCTCCAGATGATGTTTGAAATGAACAGTTGGAGGGGATAATATAACCCTCCACAAATCTTGGTCCAATGCCTATAAATGAGATATCTCTACGGTTGTTTCATTATGAGTTGTTAGCATTAAAGCTTAGTAATTGCATACTTAGAAGTGTGAAGGTGGCGGGTACGACGAAGAGAAATTAGGGATGGGAGATTTTGTGAACATGCGAAAATGAACACTCAGAAGGGATAATATAGCCCTCCACAAATCTTGGTTTAATGTGTATTAATGGGAGATATCCTTGAGCCTTTCGTTCATTAATGAAAATATTTACGGTTCATGCATGATGAGTTGTTAGAATTAAATCTTACTCATTGCATATTTAGAAACAAGTGCGAAGGTGGCGGGGATGGGGAAGAGCAATTAATGAATGGATAAGTATGGAAAGCGGTCGATCGAGCTTCAAAATAGGGTTACAAGGGATACTCAGGAGAGGTGAGGGCCCAACGGTCAAATTGTATGTCTCAAAAGTTTTGAGTGCAAAACGCGTAAAACGGAAGAGGGCATGATGGGGCAGTCAAATGGTCAATTTATATATCACAAAACTTCAGGTGATGTTTGCAGGTCGCGAAACAATGGAAGCACAATATTGAGCCTGCATGTCTGGGAACCTGCAATCGAAAAAGTAGCTAAGTATGGAATAGGGAAACGGTTGGTGGGACTCTCGCTAATATATTGAAATTTGTAATAGATATCCCATTACCTGGCAAGATCTTTTCTGCATGTTTTTAGACAAGTTGTGTAGGGATAGTCAGTGTGACTATCTCCTCGAGCCTTTTTCTCATTAACGATGATCTTTACGGTTGTTGCATGATGAGATGTTAGCATTAAACCTCAGTTATTTCATACTTGGAAAGAAGTGCGAAGGTGGCGGGCAAAAGAAACAATGATTAGGAATTGGAGATTTCGTGAACCCACCAACTCGACGATCCGAAAAGAGATTCCAAGAAATGGCCAACTATGGAAAGTGGTCGGACGAGCTTCAAAATAGGGTGACAAGGGTTCCCCAAGAGACATGAGGCCCTGACAGTCAAATTGTATGTCTCAAAAATTTTGAGTGAAAAATGTGTAACACATAAGAGGGGATGATCTGGGAGTTCGACAGTCAATTTGTATATCGCGAAAGTCTGGGTGTTGTTTGTAGGTCACAGAACAATGAAAGTGCAATCTAGAGCCCTCCTGCTCGGGAATCCACGATTGAAAAAGTGGCTAGGTATGGAATGGGGAAGCAGTCAGTCGGAGTTGTGATATAAAAGCATGAGTGCAAATGTGAACCCGTGAGTCTACCAACTCACGCAGTTAGACATTTTCGGAAAAAAATGACTAAGTAACCAGAAAGAGAAAGTAGAGGGGAAAAAGAAAGGGGGATTTGGTCAAGTATAGAAGAGGGAAAAGAAGGGGATAAAATGGGAGTCTGATAGTCATTTTGTATATTGTAGAAGTCCGAGTGTTGTTTGTAGGTCACAAAACAATGGAAGTGAAATCTAGAGCCTGTCTGCCCGGGAATATGCGATCGAAAAAGTGGCTAGGTGTGGAATGGGGAAGTGGTCGGTCGGAGTCATGATATAAAAGCATGAGTGCAAATGTGAACCCATGAGTCCGCCAACCTGTGCAGTTAGAAATTTTCGGAAAAACAACTAAGTAACCAGAAAGAGAAAGTAGAGGGGAAAAAGAAGGGGGAATTTGGTCAAGTATAGAAGAGGGACAAGAAGGGGATAAAAGAGAGTGGGAAAATAGAAAAGTGGAGGGCAATTTTTGTAAGCGGGAATTGGTCTCAAACAAGCCCCATTGTTGCAAAATCATCATTTTCTAGTCCAATATTTTATCCACTTACTCGTTTTCTATTGTGCTTGTATCATTAAAAAGGGTGTGAGCAAATGTTTTGTTGAAGATTTTTTTTTATTGCAACTTGTGGGAGTAATTGTGTTCTTGATACATTGTTTAATGCCTTGAAATATTATTTTAAGTATTAAACTTCCTGCATGATGAGTTGCTAGCATTAAATCTTAATAATTGCATATCTAGAAATAAACGTATTGTATTGTAAACTTGACCATAAGTATAACAACGTTGAAATTGAATTTTAATATTGTGGTTGATTTCATAGCCCCATTTGACTTCAGCTAGCATATATCATTTTTTTTTCAAAATATTTGCGAAGAAGAAATTTGGTAATTTCATTAATAAAGAAAAAGTGCTCAAATAGAGGCCAAGGGATGGACAACCAATAAAATGTTTCCTTTTGGAGTACATGAATCAAGGAAGCGAGAGGGAAATAAGAGATCATTCACTCAACAAGGTTGATGTGAGAACGAAACTTCTTGGGTGAGGCCCCAACTCCCGCATCGTGAATTGGTGTTTCTATGTTCTATCTACATTACGAATGGAATTGAATGTTGGTTTGAAACTGTGTGAAATTCATTTATGTTTCCATAGAAGCCTCATGTGATCGAAACAATGCATTGTCAGATAATTGTTCAATGCTCTATAGATCAAATTACTTGATTCAATACAACATTTAAGAATTATGAGACTATCGATCCATGCAAACGAGAAGAGGTGTTAAATCCAACAAAGAAGCACCAACCAAGATTCCAAGCCAATTTTTTAATAGTAAATCTATAAAAAAAATAGTGGGTAATATATATTTATCCATAGATATTGGACTGAGTTCTTTTCACCGAAGAATTGAACATCTTTGTCATAAATACAGGTAGAGGAGTTACAAAAAAAAAACATGCATACAATTTTGTGTTTTTCATCTAGTGCGACAACATGCAGGAGCCATCGACAAGCTCTTGAACATGCATACAAAACTGATTATCATGTTTTTTTAGGAACTCCTTGCAATATTCTCCTCTGAAGGTCAATGTTGGCTGTTACAATCTCAACATCTTACAGAATACCATAGGTGACAAAGAAATAGGAGAGTGGTTCCTTAGTGGAATAATTATTTGTCTTGAAACAAGTCAACAACGCTCCTGCTCCTGATGCTAGCGACCTAGAGACATTGCAAAACACCACTGAATTGTACACACAACAGGGAAAAGGCCCCAGTGAGAAGAGTGTCCAATACCCGGCTACCATTTCCAAGAGTACGACATCCCAGAGCATCGCTCCAACGACCCACCCTAGTAAGAAAGCAACCCGGAATTATTCAAATGCAGAAGGAGATAAGAACCCTCCTCACGGTAAAATTGATAGTTCTGACAAGCTTCCCATGAGGAAGAAGAAAAAAAATGTTGTAGGGAAAGCGGAAGAGCCCGAAACTGAAAGTGAGGACACACCAAGAGACCAACTCCTTACAGTCAAATACTTCAAGGAAACAACCTGCACGAGCAATTCCATAGGTCTAAATTACTTCTTTCTGGGTGGAAGGGGACCAAGAGATCACCTCCTTACAGGCAAATATTTCAGGGACACAACCTGCATGAGCAATTCTAGAGGTCCAAATTACTTTGTTCTGGGCAGAAGGGGATGAGTAGTAGGAATATGCCTTGCACCACTGGGAGTTCTGGTTCTCACCCCCTAAGATGTTAATTGTATATATAGAGAATAGGAGAGTGGTCCTGTAATTGAATAATTCTTTGGCTTGAAATATATCTCTCGACGCACCAAGAGACCATTTCCTTACAGTCAAAGACTTCAGGAACACAGCCTGCACCAAGGACAAATCCAAAACCTTAAAAATGAAAGGAAGGATACATCTCTGAGGGCGAGGACCGCCATCCGAGTTGAGAGACTCAAACTCTTGATCTGTAAAGCGGCTATTGAGTTCAACGTCGACTTCTTTTCTGAAACCCCTTCATTTGGTCTTGTTAGGGCCGCCATCGCCAAGCTGGGAACTACCCCCCATTATGGTGGATTTAAATTTGGGCATAGGAGTGGGAACAACATCCGCATTTCCATCATCCATCGCCATATCATCGTCCATCAAATCATCTTATTTTGGCTCAAAATCGACCGCATCAACCTCTGCGTCGGCCATCAACGCAGGGGAGATTTGTTTGAGCAGGGGGGTTGCTTTGGAATTATTTGGCTTGAAAGATATCTCTCAGCGCACCAAGGGACTATCTCCTTCTTTGCTTCTGGGTGGAAGGAGATGAGTAGTAAGAATATGCCCTGGACCACTAGAAGTTCTGGTCATCATGCCCAAAGGTGTTTATTGTATTTGGATAGAACTGTTGTTGAACTGCTACCATAAGTTAACGAGAACATTTTTTTTCTCCAGATGATGTTTGAAATGAACATTTGGAAGGGATAATATAACCCTTTTCAAATCTGGGTTTAATGTGTATCAATGGGAGATCTCCTCAAGCCTTTTGTTGATTAATGACAATTTCTACAGTTCCTGCATAGTGAGTTGTTACCATTAAATATTATTAATTGCTTACTTAGAAAAAAGTGTGAAGGTGGCAGTGATGATGAAGAGCGATTAAGGATTGGAGATTTCGTGAAGCCACCAACTGGACGACGTGCGAAAGAGATTCCGTGATGCTTGAAATGAACACTCAGAAGGGATAATACAACCCTCCGCAAATATTGGTTTAATTCGTATTAATGACAAATATCCTCCATCCTTTTGGACATTAATGACAATCTAAACGGTTCCTGCATGATGAGTTATTAGCATTAAAGATTAATAATTGCATATATAGAAATAAGTGCGAAGGTGGTGGGGATGGTGAAGAGCGATTAAGCATTGGACATTTTGTGAACCCGCCAACCCGTGAAAGAGATTCTAATAAATGGCCAAGTATGGAAAGTGATCGATCGGGCTTCAAAAAAGGGTCACAAGTTATACTCAGGAGACGTGAGGGCTTGATGGTCAAATTGTATGTCTTTGAAATTTTGACTGCAAAATGTGTAACACGGAATAGGGCATGATGACAGATTTCAATGATCAATTTGTATATTGTGGAACTCTGGGTGTTGTTTGTAGGTTGCGGAACAATGGAAGCACAATGTTGAGAAAGCCTGCCCAGGAACCAGCGATGGAAATAATGGCCAAGTATGGAATGGGGAAGCGGTCGGTCAAACTCATGATATAAAAGCATGAGACATATTTGGAAAAACGACTAAGTAACCAGAAAGGGAAAGTAAAAGAGAAAAATAGAGGGGAATTTGGTTGTCAATTTTAATATCGGGGAAGTTCAGGTACTGTTTGCAGGGGGCGAAACAATGGAAGCGCAATGTTGAGCCCGCTTAGTGGGGAACCCGTGATCGAAAAATTTGTTGAGTATGGAACATGGAAGTGGTCGGTCGGAGTCGTGATATAAAATCATCAGTGGAAATCTGAACGCATGAATCCACCAACATGCGCACTTAGACATTTTCCAAAAAACAACTAAGTAACTAGAAAGGGAAAGTAGAGGGAAAAAAGAAAGGGGAGGGAAATTTTCGGAAGCAAGAATTGGTCTTAACAAAGCTCCATTGATGGTATTAATAGTAACTATGAAGTGCATTAGACATGTGAACAGTCTCTTCAATCAAGGAATAGAGAAAGTGAGTCATGGTTATACTTTCCAGGATGTGTTTGCATAAGAGAAGCATCGAAAAGATACATAAAAATCAATTTTGGGATGTTCAAGTAAAATTATTGTACTTCCAACTTCACCGTAAGTATAACAACGATGAATTTGAATTCTATTTTTTTGTGGTTGATATCATAGTTCCATTGGACTTCACATAGCATATATCATTTTATTTCAAAATATTTTAGAAGATGAATTTTGGTAATTTCATCGATCAAGTAAAAGTGATAAAATGAACTACATATTACATTTTCTTCATAGAGACTACATTAAAAGGAAAAGCAAGTCTTGTATATTTTTTAAGATCATAGAAAAACCACTAAGATCATGAATGTATCATCCAACCATAATTCAAAAACCGAGCCCATGAGAAACTTGAACTACAACACGAAAGCACATGAACAAAAGTCTGCCAAACACAAGACATGACTAAATCAACGGAGATTGGGCATTGTATCCCATCTATAATGAAATCCCCAAATGGGAACCAATAAATTTGTCGATTACTATATTACCATGAACCAAGATCACTATGAAAATTTGTTTCTGATAGCACTATGAACCAAGATCACGTTGACTTGACAATGTTCTAACATTACTAGTTCTGGAAAAGAGTTTCAACATTTAACTTAATGGAGTTTGAACAAT
>JASDQU010251314.1:0-16293 GCA_032191745.1 Picea mariana
CTTCAAGACATATAAGAAAAAACATTCCGTGGTTTTCTCTCGATTTGGGTTTCCACGTAAAACACTGGTGTACTGTGTATGTGTGTGATTGTTTATTTATTACTGCTCATTATTGGATAATAATTCTACATTGATATAACATTTGAAGAAAAGGATTATAATTAAGTTATTACTGATTCACCCCCCCTCTCAGTAATCCAACAGATTGGCCATGAACAATCAACCATGACTTCATCAAAATATAGTCCATTAAAAACAATCACCTGAAATATATCTCTTTCAAATTCTTCCCTTGACCATACTTTTTAATTCATCAAAATATACCTCTTTTGTCAAATATCCATATAAAACATTTCTTATTTCATACAACATGAGGAGGAAAAATGATTTTTTTTTAAAATATATATGTTCTCGGGAATTAAGGAATAGTGAATGAAAAGTGAAAGAATGAGGGAGTTGGTCTTGTATGCAGAAACAAAACATTTTCTAATTCTCAAACAACCCAACAACATTCTCATTCCAAATTCAAGCAAGTATGCCTCATAACCAATAACTAGATCTCCTTACTTATTTCAACAAGCTCTATCATGATCAAGCAACCCAATATCTAACACCAGAGTTTCCATTTCATAGCATTTAATCACTATCAAATGATATTCGAAGGTCACAAGTTCAAAACTCTTCACGACAAATGTGTGCCAAAAACAACCATGACTACCCTTTTGTAACTATAGGTTCGACCCCATAACTATCGACACTTTCTGAATAACGAATGCAAAGGTATCTAAGTTAGGCAGATACACAAAACCCTCACCAGTTCAAGCTTGATATAATATGCCTTCATACAAGACTTAAAGCCCGAGGTTTTAAGCAATAAAATGATATGATCAAAGGACTCTTCAATTTATGCAATATGGTTTTAAAACCAAACCAATCATCGTTTAGGGAAACCATTAATAACACAAGGTTGAACATAGTTGTAGAATAGGCTCTTTAAAATATATGGGTTTGAAACTGAGTTGCATTTAACCTTTAGATTTGTTCAATATATTAACCTTGGCAAGAAGCTTGACCATTTCTTTGTGTAAGGAAAGCGAGGTATCAGACCAGACAAACATGCACAATCCTTCAATAGTTTGAACTCGATACAAGGCGCTTTTCTGTCATGTACAAGACCAAAATAATATCCAAGGTTTAACATAAAACGATACAACCAAATATTTCCCAACCTCAGAGGAAGGCGACAATAATAGGGTTTGCAATGCAAACAGATCCATTGACAAGTAATTTCTTTACAATGCAAGGTCAAGTAACATTACAAGTTTCCGATTTAAAGACATGGGTTTAAAACCCTTTGAACAAAAAACAAAAGAAACGTGCAGAAGGAAACCCATGAGTTTTTCCTGAAATTTTCTTGTCCAAGACTTCAAGTACCAGTGAGAGAAACAAAAGGAGGTTACAAAAGAGGCATGTATTTTTGGAAAAGAATAGGAAAGAAGTTGTTCATAATGAAAAATGAACCATTCACAGTGACTTTACACAGTCGAGAGCTTGGGGTCGTGGTTTTTAGGAGGAGGGTTAATGCTAGGACAACCAAACAAGGAAACATTTCTTTTGGATTGACAAAAACGAGCTCGAACAAAACAAACATACTCATTACTAGTTAAGCAGAGCTATTCCAAAACTATTCGCCGCAAAAAGAAAAATGCATTTGATGGGTACAAGCTAGAATAGCATACCATCACTTAGTGCTTCAAATACCTCCGAGAAATCAGTGTTACAGTTTTCAACAACTACCACAGTTGTGCCTTGGAATAACACTGTCACTCCAACATAACTTTTCTCTTTTCTGTGCAATGAAACTCATAATCAAACCAAAGGTGGAAGCATTATCACTACACAATGTAGATGAGACCGTTTCAGTAGAGTGGCAACATTCAAACATGGGGATAATTGAAATTAAACATCTTTTCTTTCTCCCTAGGGGGTCCCACCTATAGTTAAATAATTTATATATCATAGATAATAAAAAATTTAAAATATGCCTTGCAACTATTTGTAGGTTGGTTGCTAGTTTGTGATTTTGCGAGTCGACATCTGGCGACTCCACAGGGTGGGCGAATTTTAATTGGATAGAAATGAAGAATCTTTGGTTCTGTTGGTATCATATCTTGCTAGAAATTGCTAAGCATTTCTTTGATATACTCTTGCAAAAGAAACTGTATGGAGGGAAGAACAGGAAAGATGAAAATAGGAACAAATTTGCACATCATGTTTAAACTAGAATTTTGTAGTTATGGGAACTACGACATAAGTAGCGTTACAAAATCAGAAGATCATATGTATCTTTATGTTCTTATCAATTTCAAAGCATATCGGAAAAATTTTGCAGCTAGCATAAAAAAGTAAGCGACTTAAATGATCCAATTTGACCCAAACATAATGCCAAAGAAAGCAAAAAAAATCAGAACTGATATAATTCAAAAAGAAAATCAACTGTACAGATAGTGAAAGTAAATAAACCAAAGAAAAATGTATACAAGAAGCCCTTAAAATATGATCATTCAAATCATTCTGGTTCAACGCAATGCTTCAAATGCGAATGATTTGTTGTATATGAAAATAATCACTCTTCCATGTCTTGTAATAAGTATGAATTGCTACCTATGACAGAGTCAATTTTGTATGGACCCAACCAAAGCTTCTGAAATTTTGAATGTTTTCCTTTTTTAGTGTGAGCAGAATCCCAAAGCAATACTTTCTCATCAATTCTGAAAATAGTAGATTTAACTTTTTTATCGAAGTATTTTTAACATTTTGCTTCCTTTTCCTCAGATTTTCTAAAGCATGGTTTCTTTGTTCTTCCAAGGCAAGCATTTATTCTTTGGGAAATATCTGTCGTGTTCAACTCTTGAACCTGTAATGCTAATCGAAGTGAGGTAAGTGTTAGCCTATGGCTTACCTTACCAATCACTAAGTCTAATTGTCACCTGTATTTGTATTATTCATTTGGGATATTAATAATATATGCTCAACTAATGATTGGTGAGTTAGTTAAGATTTCCTAGCCTAGTCATCATGCATGATTTTAGGATCTAGAGAAAATATCGAATGAGGTGGCATCACCCATTGTACTATAAATATGTACCATTGGTGTGAATACATTAAAGAGTTGGCTAGTGAGCCTTTTCCGCCATCTTGTTGTTCCTGTCTATATTTTATCAATTGGTATCATAGCTCTTATGGTCTTAAGGGAGGCATGGTAGTATTGAGATCCATGGTAGTTTTCCATGGAATATCTTGTTGTTAAAATGTGTAGATGTGAATGAACAACGAAGAAAAAGAGAAGCAAAATAAGAGTAGTGGTTGTCCACAAGCTACCTTATCAAGGCAAGTAAGTTCTGCAATTTTTTTTTTTTTCTTCAGATATATTTTTTGAAGTTTGATTATGGTCATTTTCACACACCGCAGTTAAACACTACTGGTTCTTTGTAGTCCCCTATGTGTCATTTTCTCCGAGCTAATCCAACATTGTTGAAATCATAATTTAATAGGTCCATGCCATGCCATCATCATAGTCATTCCATGTATCCAGATTTGGCTCATTAAAGTTTTCAACTTGGAAATAATTGCCAAGTGAAAACCCTCAAACTACTTGCATCGATCTAATATAAATTCATTGTTGGAATCAAATTGTGGAGTAACAAACTATGGATCGATCCAGCCTCTGAATTAGATGTTGGAATCAAATGAACATGCAATCATATCTGCCTTCGCTCCACGATCTTCTCGCCACAAATCTCAGAAATATCATGCACGGATCTTAATGATTTGAGATCAACAGTTTGTGCATGTGAAAATCAGTAGATGTGAATCTTGCACAACAGATCGAGAAGAAACACATAAGATCCCATGAATATTGTTGCCTTCATGCAGGAAACAACACATGGAGCTTTTAATTCTCAACATAATTTATCTCTACCTATTTAGGTAGCTTCTCTCCAAAACAAATGCTTATGTTTGTGATCTTCAACCTCCAAGAATTAGTAGTCACCTTTAAATCTCCAGGACTTGCTCTTTAATTCAAAATCACCACAGGTTTGCATGCTTGGCATAGTTTGCATGATTGACGACTTCGTAAAAGAATTAAAACTCATTTGTTTTAATTCCTATGGAAATAAAACAAATAAAGTCGTGCATATAAGATACATACATAGAAGCTCTTTTAAAAGTGGCAATTAGTTTAAAGGCATATTTATGACACTTTTAGAGTATGACTTTTTTAATGTTTTTTTGTTGTTTGGAGAGATAAGAATATTTAATTGAAATCATTTATATGCTTGGAGTGATAAGTGATTAAAGTGAAGTTTTTTCACTTCAAAGGGAGGTGTTTTGTATTCAAGGATTTGGGCTTTCAATTTTTGAAAATTCATCAAAGGCTTTAGAACTTGGAAATTTGGGACTTTTGAAGAAATAATGAAATTTGTAAAAGATTGCTAGTAGACATTGCATGGTAATCAATTTATGGAGAAATTTGTAGAATGAGGAGAAAGGAAGCTTAGTTGAAAGATTCATGTAACATTTGTATTAATAAAAGTTTTATTTTTTGTGGTGATGCTGTCCTAGATCTACCTGCAATTGAATAAGGGGATCTTAGGAACACCTTTCATTGTGTGTGTGTGTGTGTGTGTGATCGTGATTGTGATAGTGGATTATTTTATCTTTGAATATGACAATTTGTGTCTATTTTTTGACACATTACATTTGGAAAAAAAAAACACCACACATCATTCAAGTTGTTGATCAAATCGACATTCAACAACAAGCAGATGCAAATAATATTCAAGAACAAATTCATGCCAATCAAGCAATTAATGAAAGGTGCAACTCATTTCCTTCATTCAACTTCAAAATCAAAATCAATTAGCAATTGACACATCAAAGGTGAACTGGACTCTAAAGCTCCAACAACGCATTCATATACAAAGATCTTCAGAACAAATATTACTTGTAACTTACAAATAGTTGTTTTTTGTAAGTGTGAAATCTAGTGAAGTTGAATTTGTAATTTTCAGGTGCATCCTTGGCTGAGACCAACACCCAAGACTCATTGTAATTTTGAGTCGAAATTGACAAGGTTGAGTAGTTTAAAATCAAATCATTGTAAACATCGCACTTTAGATGCATATTCGGTGGTAACCAACATCCTCAACTTCCTGGAAGCAAGTTCAAGAAAACAACTTCAAGTGAGTGTGAAAGTATAAGCGAGTACGTTCCTGGAAACAAATTCAAACGAGTTCAAGTGAGGGTGAAGTTCAAGTGAACGATTCAAGTGAGTGGGTTACAAATGGAATGAAGTCGAGAATTATTAGAGTTATTGAACACTCTAATAATCACCGCTCAAAACAACACAATAATACTAAACAAAGAAACTCTTCAATTAGTGCTAACTTGTTTGCAAGTGATGGAAGCTAAAGTTAGAATTCTTCAAGATCAATCCTAGCTACTGAATAATGAGTTAATAGATCTCAAAAATCAACAACCAGTGAAGTGTTATGAACTAGTTTTTGTTCAGGACAATCCTCTCTATGATGACGATGATGATGTTTTTGATCAACAATTAGTGAAGGGACAAATTAGTAAGACAACTACATATGAAGATGAAGATGAAGGTATTTTTGAACCTACATTTCAAGAGTTTTCTTTTGAGTTTAGTGAAGAAAATATTTCAATGATGCAACAATATGAAATAAATCAACTTTCACAGATGTCAAAGCAAAAGGTTCAAAATACTCTTTCCAAGCCCATCATCAGACCTTGGGAAGAAATCAGCTACAACAAGAATAAAATAGGACTTGGATATGACAAGGAAGTTACTTTTCATATTCTTGATTATTCCAAATCAATCAAGTTCCAAAGTGCTGGATTCCTTCAAGAAGTTTCAACTTCACCTGTTCAAGTTCAACATCATAATACGTAGTGCCAACATTGTAATTGAGTTGGTCATAAGGAGAATCAGTGTTTTGATCTCCATCCTTGCCAACATTGTGGAAAGAATAACCATTCTTTAGATAGATGTTCAACACTGAAGAAACCTACAAGATTGAAGATTCACTGTGAGTGGATCTATCCTTGGAAGTGGTCATCGACAACCAAGCAATTATATAAGTCTTACCGTAGAATTCAATCTCGAGTAAAGATCAATATTGCAACACATAACATTTTTGTACCTCACATAAGTGGTCCCCTTTGTTAGAAATAATAGGTGTGTTCGTTTAACCATAGAAAATATAGCAATATTGTCACCCAACCATAGGCCGAAGCCACCCCCAAGCACCTTAACCTTGACAGAGAGAATAATTTTGGAAGCAAACCCTAGGTCCAAAATCCAATCAAGGTAGCGTACCTCTCTCCAGATCTAGCGTACCAAGCATAAATTCCAAACCATAACCAAGATAAAGTCCAAGCCTAAAATATAAAATACTAGTTGCAATAGTTGCAATTGCAGCTACTCTCCAAACTTGCGCACTTTCTAAATTTCTGCAGTTGCAAGCTGTGTGTGTCCAAATCAACTTTGGAATCTTGTATTTATACTACTCTTCCTTAACTTTCTGGGCCGACTTCTCTTTCTGGAGGCTAAAAACTCAATATTAATTATTTTATTTAGCCGACTTGTCTTCTAGGGTTATGTCCAATGCTTTAGGGTTTCTTCTTGCTTCCCAGAATATTCTATTCTTGTCAGGGTTACACATGGAGGTTTAATACCTCCCACATATACCATAATATCAACATTCCCTCCTATCTAGGGAGGTATTGAAGGCAATGGTCTTGAGCAAAAACATACCATTCGACCGATACCATCATCATAGCCACACAGGATATCTCATGATTAAATCACGAGCACCATCATCACTGTCAGTATCATCTGATAGCATCAACTGCATCATCTCTCAAAGCCATACTCCATTTGAGCAATTAGGCATGATGTTGAATAAGTCTCTCACTTCATAGAGTGATACAAGAACTATTCTTCTAATCTGGACATATGTCCTAGAAGAATAATTGTTCCAACAGATGATGGAAGCGACGCCATGGGATACAAGGACTATTATTCTAATCCAGACATATGTCCTAGAAGAATAAATGTCCTGGACCATTTTCTGCCTGGAGAATGTCTATCCACCATCACACTGACTATACATCTAGTTGATAATAATTTCCAACACTATTGATAGTCTTCATGGCAATCAAAACAATGCCATTCAATATAACACAACTGTGTCTATCCATAGTAGTACACAATTGCTATCCAGTGGTACACAACCACACCAAGTAGCACACAACTGCTTAATTAGTGATGCACAGTCACAACCAGTGGAACACATCCACCACAGTAGCATACATCTACTGTCCAGAGACATACAATCTCCACAACAATCATATCATCTGATATCAACCCACATAAAACAATATAATGATATAAATTGAGTCATCTGAGCCATTATTCCACTCACATATGTGAGATATGGAAGAGCATATGCCCTTAGAAGGTAAAACATCAGCCATGGGCTATCTGGACTATTCATCTCAAGCACATAAGAATAACTGTCCCTGATTTTTGAGCCTGGACCGTTCACCTAACTGGGCCATTCCTCCGGCAGTAACCATAGTGCAATATGAAGAGAATGAGTCTGTCCTAGGGAATTCCTGTCCTTGATTGATGAACCTGGAGCATTCCTCCAACACTAATCATAGTGAAACCTAGAGAGAATGAGTCTTCCCTAGGGAATGCCTGTCTAAACCATTTCCTAATGGAAATGACTGTCCCACACCAACCTCCAAAACAGACCATTCATCAAAACTGCTCACAATTGTGAACTTCAAAAGAATGACTGCCTGGCAAGGCAGACCATTCTACTTAACCACTACTTAGAGTGACTTCCAATAAGAATGAATTTCCTAGACCATTCCCCCACACCATCCACAAGGGGAGTCACTGTCTATGGTACATCAACAATCTATCATACCATTTTCATTACGAAAATGACTATCCGATCTAAACCATTTTTTGAACTGGAAAATGCCTATCCGTAAGAAATCTCAAACCACTTTCCGAACTGAAAAAGGAATTGCTCATCCTGGACCATTTTTCAAACTGAAAAATGATTGTCCATAAATAATAACATATCAGTTCTCCCTCCCAACCCGGGAGTAATCTCTTCCTTTTTCAATAAGGAATTCATCTCCATGAGTCCCAACTTGTTTCTTAAGTACGCAAAATTTTCATCATGGACATAGGCTTTACAAAAATATCTGCTATCTGCTCATCTATGGAGATATATTGGAGAACCACTTCTCTTTTCTGGACTTCATCACAGAGAATATAATGCTTGATCTCAATGTACTTCGGTTTGTCATGGAACACTGGTTTTCTCTGAAGGCTTCATATAGCTCCGATCATTACAATATATCATGGTCGAATTCAACACTTCTGTTTCCTGATAGCTCATGATATCATGGAAAGACTCAAACTGAAACATATCCAAGTAGCACTTCTTCTGTCATCAAGAGAGTTTTCCATGGAATAGCAATGCATCATCCCATACATTTGCGTAACTATTCTGATGCACTATCTCTGTCATAGAAAGTTTTCACCACACTTCTACTGTATATGAGATACTCTACATCAAGTTGCTTGAATCCATACAAGGTATTCTTATATCTACATACATGGGTCTCTTTCTGGTATAAGCTTCTTTCTCACTTGATTTATTGGGAAGAAAAATCTTTTACATGTAAATTCCAATCCATGGATACTACAAGAGGTATATCTGGTTTACTGGAACAAGTTGTTGTCATAGTCATCTCCCTCCTTCTGGAAGAACCTATGAATCTTGCAATGCTTCCATTCATAAGTATTTTTCACATTTTCTTACATACACTTTTCTTTATCATAAATTTCATTTATTTTGCTCGATTGCTTCTAGTGGGTTCAAACCAAGCTGGTAGTCTTTGTGATTCTCGGTATAATAACTGGTTGTTCTATATTTTCTTTATTTATTGGAATATTCATGTTCCTCCTCATGTTTCTCTTTAGCACTTGCGTCCATGGAGTCTTCTATAGATTCCATGCCTTGAAGATTCCAACTTAGTCCTTTCATCATGGGATCATGGATGTAGATGGACAACCGATGATACTTTAAGGCTTCTTTTCAAAGAAGACTTCTTCTGAACACGTGCTGCTTATCATGCATGCTACTTTCAATGGGAACATGGACATATACTTCATAATCCTCAATGGATGATATCATTTAGGATTAGCTCCCTCCTAATCCTTGCTTCATGAATGAATGCATGCTCTTCTTTTGGAATTCTGTAATCAGCGCACTCCAACTAAGAGAGTCCACACTTCCGTCTACATCCTTATTGCCTTCTGCAAAGTGTCACAAGTATTTTTCTAATTTCCTGTTGATTTTTGACTTCTTTTGTTTTAACTTCTTCTGGGTCTCTTCAAGTTTGATTATGATTTCGGATTATTCGACAATTGTTACTTATATAATAGCTTCCACAAGAATTGTTACCAATGATTGTCAACATACTTCATCTTTTCATGTGTACTGCTTGACTTGTAGTCAATGTGATAACAATCCTTATATTGTTATTCTTTCATAGGTATTGTTTCACTTGAATATATTATCTTCTAAGAAATAGATATGCATGGTATGTATAGAAACTATGTAAACATGGTATGTACAAGAACTTTGAAGAATATTGTTATCTTGACTTAGAAGAAGAAATCTTGCTTCATCTTGTTTGACTTTCTTTGAGGGTTCCTTTTCTTCGACAATTGTTGGTTCGTGTGTTTCCTTCCTTTTCTTTAACTCAGAACAGTGATTCATATTTCGACAGTTGAAGCATTGTATTTTTGACATATCCTTTTCTTGATTTGGTTTGTTCCTTGAGTCAAACTTCTTCTTATTCCTGAATTTCTTGAAATTTGTTGTGAGGTTTGATCATCATCTTTCCTTTGGAATTTATCTTTTGCACTAATCCTTGATTCTTCTTGTGCACAACAAGTCCAAAGTTCTTCAAATTTGGGATACTCCTCCTTTCTTGTGTTCATGCTTGCGGAAAATGCATCCCATGCCTTGGGAAGGCCATTGAGTACTATATTTACCAGTTCCTTTTCTGAAATGATTTCTTCAATAGCTTGTAGTTGATCTCTTAACTAAGAGATTCTTACCATGTTTGATGTTATGCTGTCATCATCATTCATTTTCATGTCACAGAGCTCATTCTTCAGACTCATTACTTGTCCAAAATTTCTGACAGAGAAGATGTTAGTTAGGGCATCATATATCTTGTTAGATGAGTTAAGATGAGAGATGTAGGGTATCAAGTGGTCTTTTATAGAGTTCACTATGATACTCATGAAATTGATGTCGTTGTTCTTGAACTTCTCCATAACTGTGACATTATGAGGTTCCTTCTCTTTTCCTTCTTCAAACCGTGGTTCCACGATCTTTCCTTTCGTGATATCCAACAATTTATCTTTGGCAAGGATGAGATCAATCCTTGTCTTCCATGCTCTGAAGTTAGAAGCCCCTTCTAACTTTTTTTCTGACTTCATAGAGTAAGTCATGACTCCTTTGAATTGGTTAACCTTTGACTTTGACTTGGTCAACCTTTGAATTTGACCAAAAACTCAAACTTGACGTCTTAGCTTGCTGAGAGTATCATGAGGTGCACTAGGCTAGGGTGCACTAGGCCATCCAAGAATTAGGTCAAGCTCTTCACTTAAGGTGCCTTAACAAGAGGGTTAGGGTTTTGTTGCTGCAACAAAAACTTTGACTACAACTGCAACTGTAATTGAGAAAATCCTCCCAATCTATCTTCCAATGGTTAGACTGTTAGAAGATAGTGTGGGCCCATAACCTGTTATAAATAATATGTTTGCTCGTTTAACCATAGACAATATAGAAATATTGTCACCCAACCATAGGCCGAAGCCACCCCCGAGCACCTTAACCTTGACAAAGAGAATAATTATGGAAGCAAACCCTAGGTCCAAAAGCCAATCAAGGTAGCATACCACTCTCCAGAGCTACCATACCAATCAGAAAGTCCAAAACATAACCAAGAGAAAGTCCAAGCCTAAAAATGAAAATACTAATTGCATTAGCTGCCACTGCAACTACTCTCCAGACTTGCGCACTTACTAAATTTCTGCAGTGCGCACTAAATTTCTGCAGTTGGGAGCTGTGTGTGTCCAAATGAGCTCTAGAATGTTGTATTTATACTGCTCTTCCTTAACTGTCTGGGCCGGCTTCTCTTTTTGGAGGCTAAAAACTCAATATTAATTATTTTCTTTATTCGAATTGTCTTCTAGGGTTATGTCCAATGCTTTAGGGTTTCTTCTTGCTTCCCAGAATATTCTATTCTTATCAGGGTTACACGTGGAGGTTTAATACCTCCCGCAACTACCATAATATCATCACCCTTATGGCATAGATTTTAAGCATGGCCCTCACGGGATGAGATAACATGCGATTGTTTCCACATGCCTACTTTGTGTTGTACATAAATGGAACACGTATGGTACTCTCTTGAGCCTAGAGGGGGGAGTACAATGATGTAACTATTTTGTACCTTAAGGGGGGTAGTTCAAAAATGAAGTGAAAATGGTTCATGAAACCAATTGTGGTCTCTCCTTTTAGCTGACAGAGGGGGGATTTGATGATGGAATTGAAGATGGTTTTCAGACCGAAAGTTTCGACAACAAATATCCGAGATGGGAATTAAATTTTCCAAATGGGCAATTATAGTTTGTATATGATAGACTTTGGCAGAATTATGATTCAATGAATTGCAATTGAATCATACACACTATACATTGGGATGTTGTTGGACACCTAAAAGTGTAAAAATTGGTTAGTAGTCATCCAAAAACCATCAGATACATGGTATCAATTGGTCAATGGTTATCGCAAACCATAGATTCAAAGATCACTTCAATGATACAATGATATTAGAGTGGTGATACTACAAGTTCACCAATTAGTAGAAGACATCAAATTCTTCTAGCTTAAATACTTGGAAAAATGATTGAATTGTCAAGCAATCAGGGAATGTTCAGATATTGTAGTTGTTCACTTCCATATCTCATCTCTCTTCCAGTTCATTTCAGATGAACCATTCGACATTCAGATTGGTGGTTTTTCAGGCAGTTCTTTATTGAGGCTGATCTTAGGAGTTTCACTATGAAGACTTGGAATTTATACCAGTTCATGCTTCATTGTTGGTATTATTGATCGGACTTGTGATTGGGGGGGGGGGATGTTAGACTATGGCTTATCTTACCAATCACTAAGTCTAATTGTCACCTATATTTTTATTATTCATTTAGGATATTAGTAATATATCCTCAAGTGATGACTAATGAGTTAGTTAAGATTGCCTCGCCTAGTATTCATGCATGATTTTAGGATCTAGATAAAATATCTCTATGAGGTGGCATCACCCATTGTACTATAAATATGTACCATTGGTGTGAATACATTAAAGAGTTATCTAGTGATCCTTTTCCACCATCTTGTTGTTCCTGTCTATATTTTATCAGTAAGTTCAAGCTCTACAAGGATAATATCTTATTGGCCATAAAAGAGATGAAATGGAGTATGGCCAGTGCTAGGTTTAGTATTGGTTTGATATGCCCATAGTGCATACGTGAGTAGTGTGTGCCACTGATGAGGTTTATCGTCTATGATATTTTTCAAAATTTTGATTAAGTTTTTGTTAGTGGACTCAGCTTGCCCATTTCCTTGTGGGTAATAGGTAGAAGAAGTAAAGTGTTTCACACCAAACTTGTTAAGAAATTGAGTGAATTTGGCAGAAATGAAAGTTGGTCCATTATTTGAAATGATTTCAAGAGGAAGATGAAAATGATAAAAGATGTTAGATTCTAGGAAAGAGATGACCTGCTCATCTTGTGCATGCTTGAGAGGTACAACTTCAATTCACTTAGTAAAGTAATTTGTTTCTTTAATTTTAAAAACATGTCATGCAAAAGACAAAGGATTGATAGGACCAATAAAATCTAAACCCCATTTAGAAAACAAAAAATCAGGAAGAACATGTTGTAAGGGCGTGGCATAAAATTGTTCTTTACCAACAAATTTTTGACACTTGTCACAATCCCTTGTGAATTTAAAAGAATCTCTAAAAATGAAAGGCCAATAATACCCCGTTCTCAAGATTTTAAAGGCAATGGAATTTTCTGCAAAATGACCATCAATATGAACATTTGAATATGTTGATATGTGAATTTCTCTCAAGATTTTCTAAGCTTCTGCATCATCTATGCATCGTAACAACAACCCATCAACATATCTTCGAAATAAAGAATTTCCCAAGATTATATATTTAGAGGCTTCAAGGTGTAGCCTCCCACGTTGATAAGATTCTAGGTAGTCAGGACACTTCTGAAATTGCAAGTAATAAACAAGGTCCTTATACCAAGGATGTTCAACAAGATCAAGATTTTGATTTTCAATAAAAAGACAACGTTGATAAGGCATTTTCGTCATTTTAAGAGGAATCACTTGGTTCAGGATGTTAAGCTAAGTGAAGTGCTAAGTCACAATCCTTGATCATTTTTTATTTTGTGATAGTTAAATCATGTTCTTGAATTTTTACAAGCCAATATGCAATTTTTTCTAAAAGATGAGTCTGTGAAAGTAAGAACTTGACGATAGGTAAAGGGACTTTTACCTGTGTGTGCTTGCCAAGAATATAGTGGAGAAATTTTTCTATAACCTTAACAAGAGAAAAAGTATGTTTTTCAATAAGAGAATATTTGATTTCATCATCATATAGGCTTTGGTTCATGTAAGCTACAGGTTGTTCATTGTTTTGATCACCAATTTGCAAAATAATAGCATAAATTTCTTCTTCTATCGAGTTCATATAGATAATGAAGTCTTTGTCAAAATGTGGTTTCACAAAGACCGTCGTGGAATTGATTTCTCTTTTAATTCCTACGAAAGCTATTTCAACATCCTCTGTCCAAGAAAAAGATTGATCCTGTTTTATCATGTTATGAATAGCCTTAACCATTACAATGAAATTAGGAACAAATATTCTAACAAAGTTAATCCTACCCATAAAAGATTGAATTTCCTTTTTAGATGTAGGGGCTGGAAGATTAAAAAATTTTGTAACCCTCTCAGGATAAATGTTGATCCATGAATATGAAATGATATGACCGAGAAACTTACCTTTAGTGACACTGAAAGTGGAGTTCTAAGGATTTAAATATATGCCAAATTTGCTGCATCACAAAAAGACTTTTTTAAGATGATAAAAATGATTTGGTCGGGTTTTAGAATAAACAATTAAGTCATCAAGATAAATCTAAATTATTTTATCGATAATATCATCAAAATCTATCTACATAGCTCTCTAAAAAGTGTCACTTGCATTATATAAGCCAAAAGGCATATGTTCATAGGAAAAGGTGTCACACCAAGTTATGAATGTGGTTTTATAGTTGTTTGTACTTTTGACTCTAATTTGATTATAACCAGAAAAACCATCAAGTAAGGACATCATTTGTTATCCTGCAACTTGCTACAAAATCATTTCCATATTGGGAAGAGGAAAGTTATCCTTCACACTAGCTCTATTTAGCACATGGAAATCGATGCATAATATAATATCGGTAGTGTTTTTCCATACAAGAACCTTATTAGACACTTAATCAGAGTATTTAACCATAAATATTATATGAGAATTTATTAACTTTTCCACTTCTTTTCTAATTGTAGCTTCAAGAGTCCCCCGTATAGAGTGGCAGGGAAGAGACAATCCATGGGGCCGCCATCCGAGACTAGACACCATGCATCTCCTCAAGATGTTGGAACATGTCACCCCTCACCCACCTTTACTCCCTCCACCTATGCGATTAATTAATGCCTTCTCTCTGTGTGCTTTCTAGCTTCTAGGTACTCATCGTTGTCACACCCATTCTCGATGGATGATCCTCCACAAGCATCGTGCTCTTGTTTGGAATGCTCTTTGTATCACACACTCCACTCTCATCATGGCAACTACTATCAAACCATTTATTTATGTTCACTTCAACCATTATTACCCTCTCCTTAGCTTGATTTCCATCTCGATGGTCGACTTCTTCATTCCTTCTCCCCTTTGGATCTGTCCATGATACCTCCTATATCCTATGCTCATCCATGTTCGCCCCATCATCCACCTGCATCCTTGGGCATTTACTCTCCTTTCTTCTATCCCATTGTCTACCCATTTCCATCCCTTTTCTCCTATGGCATGAGGTGGCCATTCTCGTTGTTCTCAGGGAAGCTCCTTGCATAGTAACAAAGGTCGTTCAGGCCCACGACTTGTCTCCACTGCTAAAGACTCGACCGAGTCTTATCATTATCATACCCCTCCACACATCAGTGCTAATATTCACCTTGCAGAAGCCAATGTTTGAGTTCTTAGGCACTTTGTAACAGATGAGGAGATTCTTGATGAAGTTATTTCATGGATCCCAGATACTAGTAATACTCGTTCCCAAGTTTCCCAGGACTTAAAGATTGTAGAGATTTAATGAAACTTGAAATTCCTGATGGGTCATGCCTTTGTCGATCACAAAGAGGATAAATATGAGTTCATGCTTCAACTCGATGAGATACAAATGCAACTTCGGTTGCTCGACCACAAAATGAACCTGTTGGCACATAATTTGGCTAGAATGGATCTCTCAACAATGGATATGCCTCAACCCCAAGTGAATGATGCTGAGGGCCACCCCTCTTCTTAGTTTTTTCATGTTAATTAATTTTCTTAGCATACTGTTTCATATTGGAGGCCATAGTTCTCCAAACCCACTTCATGGATGTCAAGCTAGGAAAATGCAAAGGCCATATTTTTGTAATGTGGATAGTCTTGGATACAAACATATTTGGAATTTTAGTTTTAAGATACAATTTTTTTTTTTTTGTAAGTAAGGATAATATTATATATATAAGGTGCCTGCTAAAGCGTGGCATGTCTCCAAAAAACATTGTACAGCTGGCTGAAAATTCTGGACTGCCCCAACAGAGGGGAAACCAGTCCAGTCAGCATCCAGTCATGTGAATTAAGTGTTACTACTGCATCTAGGAAATCAAAAAAGTCCAAACTAAGTGCTAAGTGTTCTGCAAGTCTAATACTAAACACCTGTCGATACATAGCAAGAAAATTAAACACCTGGCGAAAAGCCCAGCCATGTGTCCC
>JASDQU010251317.1:0-13432 GCA_032191745.1 Picea mariana
TATTATTTACCTTCTAAAATCTCTTAAACCACTTTGACTACTTTGACCTTTTGGGGCTTCTAGATGACATGTGAGGGTCCTCCAACTTCGTAAGGCCGTAACTCTCAAACCGTGAGGAGTTATGTGACATTCCACATACCACCAGAAATGGAATGACATGTACTATCCATATAGAATAGTATTACCTGCAAATATATCAAAACTCACACCATTATCCATCAAACAAACTTGTGTCCATTACCCAAACCTACGTTCACCAACTTCTTATGGCCATAACTCTCTAACCGTGAGGAGTTATGTGATGTTCCACATACCACCGGAAATGGCATGACAAGCACTATCCATCTAGGATAGTTTCACTGACAAATTCAGTGACCTTCATCTCATTATTCCACAAATAATCATGGGTTCTCTAACCATACTTCTAGGATAACTCAATCCGCAAAGCGTCTTCCCGTGAGGGCTTTCACCATAAGGGGACCACTTTGGAGTTCATCCTTTGTGCTATCGAGCTTTCTTCAAGGGTTGACATCAATGACAACCAACCTTAATCAACAATCCTACCACTTTCACCTTAGTAAGAGATCCTCACATTTTGGTGATGGAGGAGATCCACCACAGGGGAGGTCTCCCCAGTGACCTAAAGGGATCAAAGTAGCAAGTATTGTAGCCAAGCCTACTGCCCCCTCTCTTGATCACCTAAGTCAAAAGTCTATGTATGTGAAATTGATGAGGTATGGAGCTCATATGAGTACCTACCTAGAACTTGCCTAGAACTTGCACGTCAAAGTATGAATCTTCTCATATTGCATTGCCTCTGCATCATTTTTATTGAGCTGTAAGATCCTCATATTCATTTAAAGGAATAAAATGTTGGACTCTTTGAAATGGAGTTGGTTAAATAGAACAAGGATTGTTGCCATCGTGTTGACTGAGTAGGTTAGGAGGTTAGATCTCATCATTTTATTCACAGAATCCTCGTTTGGGAGAAAAATAAAAGAAGTTATAAATAATGCAGTTGAATCCCAGAAAAGGGGTGTGTGTGTCCACGCAAGGGGGTCCCATGCAACAAAATTATGTAAACGTGGACCTTAAAATGAACCTTTACCCTTTACCTTTTACCCTCTCGTACGTGTGCTTGTACCCATGGAGCAGTTAATGAAAATAAGGTTTTTAATGTATTTGTTATGGCTTCAAAAGAAGTTAGCTAAGATTATAATCAATGATAAAATCCTTGGTACTAGATCCAAATAATAACAGACTTAAATATGGACTACTATAAGAAGATCATTTTTATTGGCAACCATATATCTCTTTTTTAATCCTTATCTAATGAAACATATCAAGTTGTTAGAGATAAATACTTCGTGACAGCAAGGTGGCTCTAAAAGGTTAAATACTTTGAGAAACAAGGCTTTCGAAGGCTCTATTGGCATCAAGGATAACTACTTTTAGTAAGATTTTATAAAAACCCCTCGTGATGGAACTTAAGAGCCGTGTCTAACAAATTCTCTACACTTTATTGTTTGTGTCTTAGATATGGTTTTATAATCATGTCTCTGAGATGCAACGGTTCAAGGGAATGGGCAACTTGGTGTCAGTCTATTGCCCGTCCCTAATCTCATATGTTATTATATTCTCAAGCTAGTAATCAACAATATATGATACAGACATGACATAGAGGAAACCAATTCTCTCTAACAGCCATTGAGCACCTAACGAACTGAGAAAATTGATGACAGAGATTTTCAAATATAGGGTCTCATTGAAAAATTAGGGCTGATTCAGTGAGGCTTCAGTGAGGCTGATATGTTAACTTAATTAGAATAAAATATCTGATAAATCATAATATATTAATTTAAGATTCAAACCATAAATATTAACATTGTTTCCGACAGTGTACTGCAAGAATTACTGAACTATTTATAAACACGAAGAAAAGGTTGTTTTGCTTGCTAGTGTCGTTTTTCCCCCTTTTGTTGACTAAAAGTATAACCAAAAAGTGGCCAAGTCAGTCAAAGGTTCCATTGACCAGACTACACTTCAAACTAGGGTTGAAAACAGACCATTTTTTTGCTTAACCTTAACCCTAAAATTTTATCTTATGCATTTTTGCTACACAATCTCCTCCATGGCTTCACAATGGCAACCCTGCATTTTGGTTAGATCTCCACTTAGGTCTTTCCTTGAAAGAGCCAATAAAATGAACAAAAGTTCATTTACTGAATATCCAACATAAGAAAGACAATAAGTTGAAATCTACATAGGACAAATAATAAATATCATTGAATATGATATGGTAGATTGTGTGACACAATGCCATGTGACTGTATACTTATATACATTACTAGTCACTGTGGTTGATGGCTATACCTTTCTTCAGTGAAATTATTATCGCTTAACTTTTTTAACATTAACATTTGGGCATATGATATGGTAGATTGTGTGACACAATGCCATGTGACTGTATACTTATATACATTACTAGTCACTGTGGTTGATGGTTATACCTTTCTTCAGTGAAATTATTATCGCTTAACTTTTTTAACATTAAAATTTGGGCATATGATATGGTAGATTGTGTGGCTTTCATATGATATGGTAGATTGTGTGACACAATGTCATGTGACGGTATATTTATATACATTGACTAGTCACTGTGGTTGATGGCTATACCTTTCTTCAGTGAAATTATTATCGCTTAACTTTTTTAACATTAACATTTGGGCATATGATTTGGTAGATTGTGTGACACAATGCCATGGCTATTATTATAACTTAACTTTTTTAACATTAACATTTGGGCATAGCACCCATGAATAGAGCTGAACTATTTATATACATCGACGAGTCACTGTGGTTGATGGCTATACCTTTCTTCAGTGAAATTATTATAACTTAACTTTTTTAACATTAACATTTGGGCATAGCACACATGAATAGAGTTGAACTCGCTTCACACATTTTCAACAATTTAGCATGCCCGTGAAGATTAGAACCTGGGTCATCTTGGTGACACGCACTGCAACTTGTTGCCAAACCACGAGCCCTATGAGTACAGACTATATTTTTTTATATTTCCTTATATTTTTAAAATTGTGTATTAGCCCTATGTATTACATTTGTTCGGTTCACTTTTCTTTTCCATATTTGGGGTCCACCATATTGAGTATGTAGTACCAAAGTGGTGACTATAGTGTAGACACATGTATACATACATAACAACAGAGTTTAGTGAAGTTTAATGAGAGTTATCATTAACAGAATAATTGATTTTTATGTGAAACGAAGCAAAACTGATTTCTTTAATTTTAAATTATGTTAACAAGCCCTAGTTCAGTGGTGAAGTTGAAGTAGTATTGACCAGTTCACCAGGGTTCCATTCTCAACGTGGGTTGCCCACCAGAATTGCATGTTGAAAGAGGGATGAGGCCAGGTGCCCAGCATCTAAAGTAAAGAAAGTTCATGTTATGGGGTGTAGCCCCTGGATGCCCAGACCTGGCATCTAAGCCAAAGGAAGTTTATGTCTACCCCCTAAATGCGTGTTTCTAAATGCTATTCCAACAAATAAAATAAAATAAATTCATCAGCACTGTGAAGTGGAACTGAGATTTATTTCTAAACGCTATTCCAAGTTTCCAACAAATAAAATAAAATAAATTCAACGCTATTCCAAGTTTCCAACAAATAAAATAAAATAAATTCACCAGCACTGTGAAGTGGAACTGAGACGGTTGAGAATATAATATTGGATTATTTTTATAAAATAAATAAATAAACAAACCAAAATTAGAGCAAAAAGAATTAATTGTAGGAGAATTATGAAAACTAACCGACAAAACGATGTAAAAAAAACGAAAATTAGCACAAAAAGAATTCCAAGTTTCCAACAAATAAAATAAAATAAATTCACCAGCACTGTGAAGTGGAACTGAGACGGTTGAGAATATAATATTGGATTATTTTTATAAAATAAATAAATAAACAAACCAAAATTAGAGCAAAAAGAATTAATTGTAGGAGAATTATGAAAACTAACCGACAGAACGATGTAAAAAAAACGAAAATTAGCACAAAAAGAATTAATTGTAGAAGAATTATGAAAACTAACCGATATAACGGTGTCCTTCCTGACAATATTTGCACACAGAGAGAGCTGTTCATTGCAGAGGCTCCCGAATTCAGCACTGGGACAAGAAAAAACCCCTCTGCCCACCTTCTCTACTCTCTGCACAAATTTAACAGGGCAGGCAGATACCCTTTGCATTGACATTGCGATAGCCATTGCAGAGGAGCTGAGATCCCCTCCTTCATGCTCTGGACTGTGAACCAGCTGAAGGCAATCATCTTCCTGTGAGATACCCGGAGGGCTTGTGCCATTTTTAAGGGCATTTGGATATTTGTAAAACCTCTTGGAAAAGAGATTGGGAGAGTATTGGGTCTCTCTATGGTGAAAGCTGTAGGAATTATAAGAGTGGGAATGTCTGCTGGGATTGAAGGGATTGTCAAGCATATGTAGATGTGAGGGTGTAGATGGTAGTGTTG
The DNA here is from genome assembly GCA_032191745.1 of Picea mariana. Taxonomy (NCBI): domain Eukaryota; kingdom Viridiplantae; phylum Streptophyta; class Pinopsida; order Pinales; family Pinaceae; genus Picea; species Picea mariana. The sequence goes on from JASDQU010251317.1 coordinate 4,546, forward strand.
AAAATGGAGGAAAATGTAACTTTGCCATGGCTCCAGGAGCAAATACAATTACAGACAATTATGATTGTCATGGATAGAATATCCAATTGAATTGTATTGGGTGTTATATGCGATTGCAGTGAAATGCTGACGAGAGTAGGAACTTGCCCGTACTGATTTGGTCTTTTGGTTCTTTTAGTCGAGGTTTTGTATTCGCGTCTCTAGAAAGTGAAAGCATGGGATAAGGGGTTTTCATTTTTATCATATATATATTTTTTTTTAATTTGGGATGAATTCACCTCCTAATCAAAATTGTAATTTTGTCCATCAAAATATCTCATTTCATTTATTTTTTTATTTTTTTAAAGAAAGAAAAGAAAAGAAAATGATTTTAAGTTCAGCTCTTTTCTTGTTCAACTTGATGATGAACTCCCCCAATTTCTACATTGCAAGATATTTATACATTCTAAAGTGAAATGTTTTTTTGTTTCCACTTTTCTGGAGGTGTAGAATACACACACTCTTTCTTCCCAAGCTTCTTTTGGTCTTTTCCAATGCCCAATTTCACAACGGAGTTGATGGGAATTGGTTCTTATTTGGGCAATAAGTATTTTGGCTCTCCAAGATATATTGGCCCCGATGTACGCTTTTTGATGATGATTGTATGTGGGATTAAACTCTTCAATATAATACTCTTTCTTTCTCCCGAGCCCTTTATCCCAAGTTCGCTTATGGAACCTATCAATAACAAAAGCCTTTATCTATTTACTGTTCGTAGGGCACTTGTTCAAGTGGATATCCCATTTACTAAGTCATTTAATATTTTGACTCATCTACGTCTTCTTTCTTTTGCACAATATGTCATTGAAGACGACCTTAGGCCACCGACTGTCTTCCATTTGCTCAATTGTTTTTAAATATATTATGAGACTCACCATAGCAATTGCTTCAATAGGAGCAGCCCCCATTTCACTCAGCATGATATCATAAGGAACTGAACTTTTAATTTTAAACTTGTTTGTGATCAAGCATTTTTTAATCTTCTCAATTTGTTTCCACTGTAAGTCGGATGTGTTGCTCGCCCACACTTCACAACCATATAGAACCACCAGGATCACTAAAATCCCAAAGAGAGTTTGCATAGTCTTCCAATCCCATAGCTCTGCTTCTCTGCATCTATTTTGAAAAGCATAGAACGCTTTCCAACCTCCCAAAGTTCTTTTCTTTCTGCAACCTTCCCAACTTAGATTTTTGTTGAAGTCAATTCCCAAGTATTTGTAATCTGCCACTTCTTCAAGAGTGTTGCCTTCAAAGTAGAACTTATGTTGCTTATGTTTTCTTTTGCTAGAAAAAATTACCACTTTCATCTTGCTAGTATTGACTTGCATTCCCGCTATACTACAAAAGCGCTCAAGGGAAATTAGGTGTTATTACAACCCAAGAGCGAATTTAGCAATCAGAATAAGGTCATCTGCATACAAAAGAAGCCTTATCACAAAATCACCCAAAAGAGCACCATCACCCTCCTATGAGTTTAACCACTCTTCAAGTTTGTCAATATATAAGCCAAAGAGGGTAGGGGACAATGGGCACCCTTGCTTGACCCCAATATCGCTCCTAAAACTTTCGGAGATACCAGCCGACGTTCTGATTTTGACTTTAACCTCCTCATATAGCCTATGGACGGCTGCTCTAAGTTGTATAGGAACCCCAAGTTCCTCCATTCTATGTCAGAGCTTATCTCTAGGGACCGTGTCAAAAGCTTTTTTGAAATCAACAAAGCAACAAAAGGCTTCCTCTTTTTTCTCCCACACTTTTTCAATGATGTGCCTTAGAGTTATACCGTGATCAATCGTTGAGTGTTTAGGTCTGAAACCTGCTTGCCCTTTGGCATGCTTATCCCCTTCTTCCGCCAACTTGTTGATTCTATGTTCTAGCATACTTCCAAATAGCCTCGCAAACAAGGGGTTTATCATAATGGTCCTATAGTTGGARGGATTGTTGACATCCCCACTCTTGAAAAGTGGTATTGCTAGGCTCGTTGTCCAATCTGTAGGGAATCCCTATTGAATGATGTTGTTGAAAATTTTCATAATGTGAGGTGCAAGAGTTTTTGAACCCCACTTTAAATATTTTGCCTGGAGTTCAACTAAATCTTTTGTTTTTCCAACACCCAACTTTTTGATACCCACCTCAATTTCTTGCACGGTGAAGAGCTTAGTAGTAGTGTTGACCAAGGGAGGAGGGTCCACCTTAGGATCTTGCTCATAAAGTTGCTTTGCATACTCGAACCATTGATAGGCTGTGATATTATTTTCAGTTTGTTTCTTTCTCATTTGAAGCTCCTTCCAAAATAACTTGGGGTTATTTTTCCCCAAGAAGATTAATTCCTCTCTCCTTGAGATCATGAAATCAGATTTCTTCATTCTTACAATTTGTTTGTAAGCTTTTATATTTATTTCTTTATGGCTTGACTCTTTCAAAGTTTTCCTTACTATTTTGCATTCCTCATCAAACCAAGCATTAACCGGAAAGCGGTTTGTTTCAGATTTCCTATTTTTTACTCTTTTGCATTCTATAAGTGTGATTTGGATTAAATTTGTTAGCTCATGGCTATGAAGGCCCTAGGATGGAATTTTCTCCTTGTTAAACAACCTCTTTAGTGTTATTTTGAAGGTATTACAGTTTTTTTGAGTCAACGAAATTCTACCCTTTGAAGGAGGTTGTCGGATGTACTGATTTTTAGTCCCATGATGTTATTGTTCAGCCCAAGTTAGACTTAAATAGATCAGTTTATGATCATATTTAAACTCCCACAGTTGTTCACCAATCAAAACTTCCTCTATTTTCTCATACAAGCCATGTGAGCAAATTGCATAGTCTACTACACTTGCTCCATTGTAGGTATTGTAGGTGAAATTGCCAAAATTCGCCCATCTAACCACCCCATTACAAATGACTAAGTCAAATGCCCCACATAAAGTAAGCAGTTGTTCCCCAAAAAAGTTGGAGCTTTTGTTGTCCTCTGAAACTCATGTCCACTCATGATTTCTCTCTTCTGTAAGCCAAATGGGGTTGCAGTCTTCCTTACAACGAAGAATACTAGCTTGTTCACATGTTGTCCTAGCATTGAAATCACCCACTATAAGGACTTCGCTTAGTTGAGAGTACGTTGCAATATCATTTTTTAAGGCCGCAAAGGGGTCTTTGTGGTCAAKCCCCCTACTTTTGTAAGTTTTTGAAACTTGTGGATCAAAATAACATGCTGCAATCCTGATGATGTTACCATTTTCTGATATTTTAAACCAAATGAATTGTTTATTTGAGTCTTCTCTTTCTAACTGAATGAGACGACCKTTTTTTTTCTTCACTAAGACCATGATACCCCCGTGTCCTTTACCATTCTCAGTTGCTTTGTTCCACACTGCCATCTTCACGTACGCTTCAAACATAGGTGTCTTGCACCCTTCATGCTCATGTGTTTCCAATAAACAAGTTATGTCCCTATTTTCCRCGATAGGTCCTAACCCAGGTCCTCGCCTCYAAGGATAACTTCTGCAATTCCAACAAACTAAACTTAAGGAAACCTGGGAATAATTTGATTGCTATTTGTTTTGATCTACAAGACTCAAAGTTGAGTCTTCACCCCTATTTGTCCATACTGGCCTTGTTGCATATTTTCCCGCTAATGAAATTGATGCCTCTTCTTGGCTACCAACTTGTTGTCTTGTTTTAGAATGAGGACCGAAAAAGGCAATAACAACTTTTCCTTTGAACAACCATGCCCTTTTCACCTCATCCCTTGCTGCCCTAACCTTTAACAACTTTTCCCTTCTTTCATCTTGCTGTCTAATAGTTAAATCTTCATCTAGAACAAAGCGAGAGCCTCTCAAGAGTTGCTTCTTGCCTAGGAGAGTTTGCTTGTCACGTATGCTTGACATGATGACTTTTATGTGCCTAGCTCTTTCGCCACTAGGCTTACCCACCCTCCATGCTTGGCAAATTAGGCCTTGCCAAAGCAACTTGTCCTTCAAAAATTCACTTGTAAGATCGAGAGTGCGTTCATTTTTTCCATACTCTCTCACACCTTTGATAATTATGTTTGCTACTCTACCTTGTCTTTACTTGTTTTCTCTACCTTGCATGTTGTCCCCTTGGCTATGTGTTTCTTTTTCCATATGAGCATAATTGCTAATGACTTGTGTCCAAGTTTTAGATTTTTTCGTAAAATCTCTTTTCTGTAAAATCTATTTTTTATAAAATAGAATTTTTAGATTAATTTATATGATGAAATCGTGATTTGAAGAATAGAAAAATGTGAGTTGGATACATTTAGATGATCTAAATATTGAGGAAAATGTGATTTGAGCAATGTTGAGGTTGTTAATAATGACTAAAAAAAGTATATGGTTATTTATTTGGAATTGTGAAAAATGTATATATGGCATGAGTGTCAGGGTGAGTGGACCCAACTATTAAGAACATGTATTTTTTTATTGGAAGTTACATGTTTAGGATGGGGTGGGATATGTACATTTTTGTATATTAAAAAAAAAAAAGTACATGGTTACTTATTTGGAATTGTGAAATATATATATATATATATATATATATATATATATATGGCATGAGTGTAAGCTTGAGTGAGCCCAACTATTAAGAACATGTATTTCTTCATTGGAAGTTACATGTTCATGATGGGGTGGGATATGTACATTTTTGTATATTAAGTAATTAAATTGTTACTTACAGGGGATCCCTATATTAATATAAAAGTGAGTAAGAATATTATCATATCTGACTTGATCTCGAGCCTAGCCTAGATCACTCTAACCATATACCAATTTCTCTGGTTAAAAAATAAAACAAAAAAAGTATAATACCAATGGTAGCCTTTAGAGTCGATTATGGTTGAGGATTTGATTGGTTGATCAAGAGAGGGTAGWGATATTCACCCATTAAAAATTAAATTCCCCCAAATGTATAKGATGTGTAGCCTTTTGAAAAATCATAGTCATGTAAATGGGTCAAACATGGTGATGGACATAATTCCTAACTTTAGTGTCATTGGCACTCCTATCTTGAAGCTAAATAAATGGCATTAATTCAGAGGTTTTAATATCCATAAWWWTTTTTTGAATGTTGAATGMATAATGCAGGTGCTTTGACCTCTCATCATTCTATTCATAGAGCCCTTGTCGTAGGCAAAATAAAAGAAGTTTTGAATAATGTATTCATATGTAGGTTTGTACCTGTAATGCACCTAACAAAAATAAGGTTTCATAGTGTAGTAGCTATGCCTCCTATGCACTAGAGTAAGTTAGTTGAGAATATAATTGATAGTAAAGACCTAGGAATAGATCTAAACAAGGAGGATGCAAAGTAGCGAGTTCTTGTTTTTTTGTTGAAATAATATTAAGTGAGATTAAAATAAGTATGTATCATGGTTTTCTCATATGATTGAAGATTAATTCTATACCCTTGTATTTCAATACACATCTTCATTTCTTCTTTGGAAAAAATTAAACCAATTGTGCTTTGGCATGTGAGATTAGGTTTTTGTTATGACCAAGTCCATATAATGCCAAGACATTTCCTTAGAAAACATTGGTGAGTTTAGGTTGTTGTTCTACCCAAATCCATAATAACACCATGACATCTCTTTAGAAAACATCAGTGAGACTGGTTCTTGTTCTACCTAAGGTCACACAATGCTAAGACATCTCCTTCTAAAACATTGGTGTTGATCTTCTTATACAAAGGTCAATTATAGAAGATGTTGGCGAGATGCTTTGTTTAAGGTTGTCATGAATAACAAATCTAATGCATGATGGAAATGAGAGGTCTGTATTGCAATTTGCTTATGTGTTACAAAAGAAAAGAAGCCTAATCAAGCTAAAGGAATTTTAAAATATGCAAACTAATATGATTGTTTTGATGTCAATTATTTTGTAGTTGGAGATTCATAGATGCAATTGATACAAGAAGTCATATTGGTTATGTCACTACAAGAGTGCCAATGTCATTGGACCAACTAACAAAAACAAAACAAGAGCATTTACAACAAACAAATTGCTAGTGGTTGAAATATTATGGCTCCAGTTGTAATCACAAAATGCTAACATATATGAATTTATGTGCCATGTGTAAAACTAGGTAAGTTTGACTGAGTCTCGTCTTATTTGAAATATGGTCTCCATGTCATTGAAATATCGTCTTGTATCAATCCGACCTACGAAACACATCATCTTATAAATTTCCATACCTAAATCCTGGAAAAATCTGATAATGTTGGAATGTTATTAATGTTCATCATCATATTCATCTATAAATATACAATTCTTAAATTGTCTCTAAACATAATTTATTGTGTACTTTCTCTAAGCGAAGACAAGGGAGTATTATTTCAAACAACTAAGCAAATTATATTTGTGATAAAATCATACAAACCACCAAGGGAAACATAGTTGTAAAGGATGCATGGTTTCAACACCATTTGTTGGCTCTTAAGGGTCCTCGTGGAAAAGTTATATTTATTGATTTATTTGATTTCTCTTATATTTGTAATATCTTAAATGCACCCTCGGATGGGGTGCTTGTCAGCCCGAATGATTATGAGGGAGGCATGATTGAGGAGGTGCCTCGCCCGAGGAACCAAGTGGTTGCAAGCTTCCAACCTTGTCCTACACCTATCACTCAAGCTCCAGCTCCGGACGACACACATGTTCAAGCGGAGGTCTTTTCATGGTCACACAAGCTGGGGGGGTTATCATGAACAGGCAGGTGCATAGAATAGTCCCACTCTCATCGTGTATTCACATGATGGACATGAGGTCTACGAAGTCTCTAGGTTTAGGAACAACTTTGGAAATGGAGGTGAGCAACACCATATGGCCTTGGAGCGGCATCATCTGCATCATGACGAGGAAGAACCCATGTATGCAACTCATCTCCTCCCTAGTGATGAGATTGGTCATGGACGATGATTTGGGTAACTCCAATGGTTACATTATGAGTTAGATCGTGTTAAATAGTCTTTGCAAAGGCAGAGATTCAAGTTTATTCTTCCTTGGATACACTGAATACTCTCCCACTACTCTTACTTCTGTTGTTAGTCTTTCTCGCCCTTTTATCAATCTAAAAATGCCCTCGAGAGGTAGGAAATTGGTCCATCCTCGCCCTGCATATCCCTCCCATGCAACGAAGGATGCCATTGACGCGATGAGGATTATGTTCCATAGGATGATAAGGCCAGGATGACAAAACTGGAGGACGAAATCCGTCAAATTGAGGAATTTCATGATGATGAGGAGGTGGAGGCTCAGGTTGGAAGCTTCATCTTTAACTTGGGTTGCACCAGAACCCGCAATTCAAAGTTTTATCGAACTCTTGAATTGTATTGGCACACCAAAACCATGGTAGCCATGGGCATGCTCCCCAAGGAGCAAGATTTTCGACAATTGAAGAGCAGTCAGGAAGCTCTGGAAGTTCAAAATGCTTATCTAACATAAGTGATCACCTGGCTTGACAGACGTCAAGGGGGAAAATTTGTCCCTCCTGCAAGGAGCTACACGAGTACTAAAACCTCAAACGTCGCGGCTCGAAGGGAGACTATGGACCTCACCAGCCCTCAAGTTCAAAATGATCAGTGACATAATTCTCTCTTATTTCTTATGTTATTATGTTATCTAGGCTTTTAGATATGGATTTCAATACAGTCAAACTTGACTTGATTAAGTATTATAATTTCAAACTGGTTAAGACCTGGTTTCCCCTCTAGAGCAGGCATTTTTTTTTTTTTGGGAGATATGTAGCCACAAAGACTATCATGGTCTCTATGAGACTCGAATTGAAAAACCTCCCATATATGTTAAAATGTAATTTTTTTTCCATATTAATATAGAAACTTACTTAAAAAAAAATCTTAAATGCACGATTAAAATTTACAAGATATTTTTCCATTCCAACTTTGATTAAATTTAAATCAAAACATACAACTAATTACAAGTTTACTAGAAGTTATGAAGAGCTAATTGGATAATACAAAACATATAAGCCGGACATGTTACATAATTTCTCATTTTTGTAACATGAGATTAATTCAATGATAAATGCAACATGAGATGAGAAGAAATTTCAACCTACACATGTTAGGATTAATTCAATGATAAATGCAACATGAGATGAGAAGAAATTTCAACCTACACACGATGTTCAACACGCAAAGAGAGATGGTGTTCTAATCCCCGAGTGAAGGTAAGATCCATTGAAAGATGACATGCATGTGAGTTCGACACATGTAAGGTGTCCCATTCCCATTGGTTAATATACCTTCTTTCTAGTTATCATTGAAAGATGACATGGGTGTGAGTTCAACACATGTGAGGTGTCCCCCACTCCCATTGGTTAATATACCTTCTTTCTAGTTATCATATTCAATCGAAGTTGATTCAAGATTTGATATGCTATTAAAAGATCATTGAAAGGTAATAGAATCTATAAGTTTCATGGAGGTAACAATTATAACATAGTTACCAATTTTAATGAGAACTTGACAGAGTTCTTGTTTTTTGGGGGGTCTAATTTTTTATTTTGTTTTTAAAAATGGTGCTACCGGTAGTATCTTCTCTCTCTTTTTAAGTGGTTTTTCGATATTTAAAATTTTTCGATTCACAATGTTTCCACATTTTTTTGAATGCTTATTTTTCATTTATTTCAAAATTTTCATTTTTTTTTTTAATGTCTGGAGGAATCAACAACTAGTTGGGTACGTGCTCGCATTACACATGGCCGTGTTATCCAACTGCTACCACTATAACCTCCAGGTGTGCCCATGAGGCCCCATACGCGACACACATTGTAAGTCGGGGGGAGTTGAACTCGAAACCTCATGGAACTTCATTTTCAC
>JASDQU010251318.1:5877-16293 GCA_032191745.1 Picea mariana
AATGACACCTTCTGTTTCAAATTCTATAAGGAAATATAATAGGAAACCCAGAGGATATTTCCAATATAACTTGCCATGAATAATGCAATACTTAATTGCATGTGACTTTAAATTTCTTTCCTTAGAAGGAGTTATATCATTCAGACATTGAAGAGTAAGGAGATATGAAACAATGTCATTGTACCAAGATGAGGAGAAAAACTTATCTTCAATATGAATAATAGGCACTTGATCATCAATTTCCTCTATATCTAAGAGAGAATCATGAGACTCAAAGTTATTTATTCAAAGAGATCTGAAATTTGATTCATCTAACAACCTTGCTAGACCTTGAGATTTCACTAGTTTGGTTTGTTTAACTTCTAAATCAAACTCTTGAATTTTAGCCAACCATTTACCTCTTTTTTCATAACTGTCTGGGTGAACCAAGATATCTTTAATTTCATTTGTTGTTACATAAGAAATTATTTTTGAGTGCAAGACATATGTTCGGAAAGCTTTGAGAGCCTTTACCATCGCATAAGCTTGTTTTCCAAGAATGTCATATCTTAGCTCTGCATCTCTGAGGATTTTTCTAAAAAAGGATATTGGTTGTTTGAATCCCTCTTCATTTTTCTAAAGGAGCATTGTTGAAATAGTATATTCAGATGCAAAGGAGAAGATTAAGAACTCTTTTTTATAGTCAGGACTTACCAATATCGGTGCTTCTCATATGGATTTAGTAACATGTTTGAAGTATGTTTTTTCTTCTGCAGTCCATTTTACCTCGCTGTCCTTTTTTAGCATATCTATAATCAATTTGATTATTTCAGCATAATTACGAATAAATGTCCTCAAAAAATTGATTTTCCCTAAAAAATAATGAATCTCTTTTCTATTTCTAGGAATATTAATTAGATCAATAACTTCAACTCATTTAGGATCAAATTTAATTCCATCCTTTCAAATTATATTCCCTAAAAGTTTACCTTCTTGCATGGCAAAGTGTGATTTTTTGGGGTTTAGAGAAAACCCAAACTTTCTACATTTGTGAAAAGTTTGTTTGAGATGCACCAAATGTTATGCCTCAGAGTCAGAAAAAACTATGAGATCATCCAGATAAATAAATAAAAACTTATCTCTCTCACCAATGAATGCGATATCCATTGCTCTCTGGAAAGTTTCTCTTGCATTCATTAAACCAAAAGGCATTTTATCACACATAAAAGTTCTCCATGGAGTAGTAAATGTATTATTTTCTCTATCATCTTCATGAACAACAATCTGATTGTATCCCGAGAAACCATTGATCATAAAAATGTTGTTAGTCCCTACCACCTTCTCTAAAACATGATCCATTTTTTGGATGGGGTAGTTATATTTAAGAGAAGACCGATTTAGGTTCCTAAAATCAACACATATTGTTATCTCTCTTTTCTTCTTCCTAACAGGGACCAAATTAGCCACCCATTCAGAGTATCTAAGGGGAAAAATGATTTTTGAATCAAGGAGTTTTTTAACCTCCTTTTCTATTACTGGAAGAAGGATTGGGTTTATCTGTCTAATATTTTGCTTGAAAGGATTAATACCAAGTTTTAAGGGAATATTATGCTCAATAACAAAAGTATCATAGGTTTTTAAATCTTTGTAATACCATGAAAAAACATATATATATTGTTTAAGTAACTCAACATATTTACTCTTTATTTGAGTCGGAATATATTTAAATATTTTGACCATCTTGGGATTTTCATTTGTTCCTACGTTACAATCTTCAACTTCTTCAGGTTGAGGTTGTAAAGTAGACTTTAAAGGTATGTCATTTTGGTCAAACAACCTTTCTAGAGGGATAATACCTTTGGTAATTTGATTTTTTTTAACTAAAAGCATTCGGTGATTTGCAATTTTATCTTGGAACTTTTCTGGATTTTCTCCTTCCTACATAATCCAAGCAGGATCATTCTAATTTTCTTGATCAATGTGGCTCTCAGAAAAATCATCTACCATTTCCAGAAACTGCTTGATTTGTTCATCATCTTCAAATACTTTCCAGTGTTTAACATTGTTTGGAATTGAAGGTTTATGTATCATCTCAATATGATACTTCAACTTCAAAACAATAGGTGGTACGAAAGTTGCAACAGTTATGGATAAGAAGTCATCTTGTTGCTTATGTATTATGGGAATAGAGTGGATTTTAAAAGAAGAGAAGAATTTTTCTATGATATCCCAAGCACAATTTCTATAAGACCTTAATGTCAAATTCTTGATCTTGGTATTGTTGTTTTATTTGTTTTACAATTATCTCAGCATCACCATAAACTATCAAATGTTTGATTTTTAGTTTTCTTGTAGCTTCAAATCCTAAAACTAAATCTTCATATTCACACACATTATTGGTATAATAAATATCCCATTGTAATTTATAAGAAAAAGGGATGTAATACACATCACCTAGTGCCACAAATAAAATTCCATCCCCTGCTCCTTCTCAAGATGAAGTACCATCAAAGAATATTTTCCACATCCCACCTCTAAATTTTATATTTTTCTTTGAAAATTATATTTTTTTATTTTCTTCTTCTATACATTCTTCAAAATCATTGTCTATGGATAACATACATTTTCCTAGATCTTGATCAACAACATAGACTAGATAGTTATTAGGGTTTTGGGGGTCACTTATAGTATAATCCAGTCTAGTTTCTTTGTACAATCGAGTAAATTGTCCACCAAAAATTGGAATTGTAGCATATGTCATGTCTAACTGGACCAATCCTACTAACTTGGAAACCTGTGATCTTGATAAAAGCATCCCATACTTGAAAAGAACTTCAGAAACAACCACATCCATAAGAATACTTTTCACAAGAACTTGAGAAAGATTTACAACTAAATCTTTAATCATACCCAGACACTTAACCTTTCTAGAGCCAAAAGAGTATAAATCTTGATAAGGTTTTCTAATTTCAAGGCCCAATTTTTCCATGATAATCTTAGGAATAAAATTATGTGAATCTCCTGAGTCTAACATGCAATTGTGTAGTAAATGATAGTGCATAGTCAGTGCAAGATAGAAAGGAGCAACATAATCTTTATTATTCTCAATGTGTGGTCCAAACATGATTGTAGGTTTCTCATCATGCAAGTTGATAAGATTGGCTGGACATTCAACATCAAAAAAATTTATTTCTTTGTGATTTTCTTTTTATAGATCAGATTTCTAGCAAGTTCAACCAGAGGAATTGGAATTTTAATTTTATTTAGTTCATTTTCAAGATTGAAAGTCCGAATTGATTTTTCAATTTCCCCAGTCTGAACTTCGACTTATTTATTTTCTAGCTTCTTAGTATGTACTTATTTCGTTTCAACTTTCTTTATTCGGGCAACTTACGTTCCAGTTGATGGTTTTGTAACTGCTGACTCATTGTCTTTGTTTCGTGATAAAATATTTTTTGGTGGAGTATTTATAGAACTTTTTCTCTTGGCCTCAAATCATATTTATGTTGGAGCTCAACCATCATTGAATCAACGAGACCTTTGTATGTAGATTCTCCCAAATTGTTGATATTTTCATCATCATAAAATAGAGATTCTAGATCCAAGGATTTCTCATAATCTTGTTTGGTTAGGTGAGGATTAATATCATCATCACTGATGTTTTTTAGATATTCATCTAATTAGTCATAATATTTCACCTCATCTCCCTGTATGAGATTCTCAGTTTTAAAAGGAGCTTGAATCTTTTGTTCCTCATATTTTATTTTCCTTTGTTGTATCTGAGGATTTATGTTATGATTTCTCCTGAATTGATTTTTAGCGTATGGATCATGTTTGGCTTTTTCCATTTCCATCCCGGAAATTTTGTTTGATAAGTCTTTAATAATTTTTTCCATCTCATCCATTTTTTCCTCTAAAGAAATGTTTCTAGAGCTGGAGGGCCCTACTTGTTCTTTAAAATGCCTAGGTTATCTTGTTCCCATCTCAAATTTACTTTTCAACTTTCTGGATTCCATCATATTGGATTCACTCTCTATAGAATCATCTTGCATCCCTTCTAAAGTAGTGGTTCTTCTTTCTCTCAAAAGTAGAGAAAAATCAAAATCAAAAGCCCCTGCAAAAGTGACTTTTGCAGCGGGTTGAGAAGGTTTAACATCAGCCGGGATCTTGTGATAAAGTTTATTAAATATTTGAATAAAATATAAAACTGTTTCAGTTGTTTTCTTTCTCAAGGCTCAGAATTCGGTTAAGTAATATAGATGATATTTTTCCTCACCCCATTGCCTTAAGAAGGAAGTTTCTAGATCATTATATGATGGTATAGAGTTTATTGGAAGTCCTTTGAACCAAGTTCTTACATGTTCTTCAAAAGTTTGTACGAACAGTCTCATGTAAACATCTTCATGCTCAATACCAAGGATATCAACGAATTGGTCAAAAAAGGCTATATTTTATGTTGCTATCAAATCCCCTTCACCCGTGAATTTAGGGAGGCTCTTCATGCAATTTTCAAGTAAATCATGTAGGATAGAAAGAAGAGCCAAGGGAGCATATCTAGCAACGAACTTGGAAAATATCCTTGGAGGATGAACTGGTATATCTCCATGTCCACCAACCCCTCCACCTTCGACACCTCCAACACCATCCATTGAAAGTCTAGGAGAATAAATTTGAGGACTAAACATGAGATTATCAAAAAATTCAAAAGACTAATCTACCAAACTTTCGACTTCTTCGGGATGGTGTGAAAAAAGTTCATCTAGATGATCATAAGGTGTTGGAATATCTAAATGAGGGGGAAAAAAATAACTTGAACTCGATCTCTCATATTTACCAAATGTATAGATAGGAAAACCAATAGGGGATGAAACTGAGTATAAAAAGTAATCTTCAGGGTTTTTGGAAACATAAACTTTTACTTCGGGAAGAGAAAGAATCAAATGTGTACAAATGATATTAGGGATTGAAAAGGATTTTTTTTTTCGCTGGTAAAAGTATCTATCAACGAGATAGGGGTGGTCTGGATAATTTCAATTTTTAGTTCAGGAATAATTCCTTACGGAGTTTCTAATTTAACTTTAGATTTACTTGTTGATGATTCTGCAGAATGAACTTGTTGATATTTTTTTTTAAGACTTATTTATTTAGCGGGAATATTAACATTAACTTGCATAACCTTAGGTTGGTAGATCTTACATGCTGATGCAGGAGTTTGTTTTATATATCCCTTCAGTTTCAACAAATTTTCGGTATCCGAAATTGGCGTAGTTTGCTTTTCGTCTGGGTTTTTCTTGGTATTTTTTTTATAGAGTGCCATCTTTGCCTACAATGGAGTCACCAGGTGAAATATAAAGTGAACCTTATCATGTATTCAATCTTTTTTCACCATCAAATACCAAAATTTAACTTTATTGTTCTCCTAGGAAAGATGATTTCGTTTCTTTGTCCCCGACAACGATGCCAAAAAGTTGTTGTGATGCATCCTCCCTACTCCCACATAGGGCTACACGGCTCTCTTGAGTTGAACGACTCTCTAAAACCTTGATGGTCCCGTGCTATATCTACACACAAGCCCTTTCAGCTTTCTGGTGCTGGTCTTATGGTACCCATGACCTTCCCCTTCACGCCTATGAAATATCAAAGTTTAGGGTGCTATATCCTTTTTTGATAAGCCCCTTCCTTCAACATGAAATTGGACTATGACCGTGGGCCATCTCCCTTCGCAATCTCATTCTTTAGAACTTTTGCAAGTAACTTGCTCCCCTTTCTCAATTTTTGAATCGGTGAATTCTTTGGGTGACACTTGCTCCTCCTGCTAGGCTCCTCTATCCACATGACCTCAGGCTATGACTCGTGGCTTAATATCCTCGGTGCTTCGCGTTCTCTTTACTCTTCCCTTCACGATTTTCTCAAAATCTAAATCTATGAAATCCTTGGATCAGATCAATGGTTCTCAATGATCCACAACTAACAACTGATATCTCATTCATGTTTCACGATGTCTACGGATTGCTTGATGCAGTTATTACGATTCGCGATTCTATGAATCTTCTTATTTGTTGTCATGTGCTCTCCTGACAATCAACGGCTAAAATCAACTCACGACTTTAGAATTAGCAAGTTTCTGATTCTCCTGCCTCTAGTTTTCTCGATTTGTGAATCAATGAAGTGCTAATATTTCGTCACGTGTCCTGCCTCAATGGATGGTCATGACTACCTCATGATTTAGAACTTTGCGAGTTTTCAACTCTCAAACTCTCCACTTCCTCCGCATGATATTCTTTTGTAGTGGAAGATCTGCTGACACATGTCCTTTTAAATTAATGGCTCTTCTTCCACTTTAGGATTTTGGCCCGTTCAGTGAGATCAACGGTCCTTTGGCCTCCTTCTCAATCAACGATTGAGATCTCCTTTGGGTCTTCAAACTCCAAAAATCTCAGTTCTCAAATTTCTATTCCCCAATTTCATTTATTTGAAGCTCGCGATCTATTGACGCATGCCTCCCACAGATCGATGACTGCGATCCCTTCGAGTCTTTGGGATTTAAAAAACTCAACTTTCAACCTTCACTCTCCCTCTATGTGCGCAGATTTCTGCTGCGTGTCCCCTGGAATCGAACGACTAAGTTTCACTTTGGGTCTTCGCCCGGAATTCACATATTTTCTCCACGTCACTCTGGATATGACTATCCAAATTCACTTCGGGTCTTTACCTGAATTCCATGGATTTTATCCACGTGTCCCCATTAATCTGACGGCTATGATTTACTTCGAAGTTTAGGTTTCGGGAATCTCAAATCTCAACTAAAACCCAAATTCTTTTATCTGAAGCTCCTGATCCGTCACCACACATCCCTCTAGATCTCATGGTCCAGATTCACTTCGAACTTCGGGTTTTGGGAGTTTCAACTCTCAACTAAAACTCTTGAGTGATTTCCCCAAAGCCTCTGATATGCTGACATGTATGTCCTAGTGATCAATGACCAAGATTCTATTTCATATATTTCACCTCCTCCTCATCCACAAACTTCCAAAGTTGTGGATCTTGTGCCACCTGTCTCTCTTGATGATGGATGGTCCAAAATCACTTCGAGACTTTGGCAAGTCAATCCTCCTAGCCACACAAAGGTTAAACCTCATGCGCTTTACCTTGATTGGATGATTATCGATCTTTTGTGCTCAGATCCTATGGTTGGGATCTGTTCCTTCTCTGTGCTCTCCTCCTGCTTCCCTGGACACTGATCTAATAGTCCATCCTTCTTTCAACAACATATCTGATGGGTTTTTTCACTCCTCCTCCCGAGATTTTGATTTATTTCCGGCTTGGAAGAATTCATAAATATTCAAAGGCTATGGCCTTTTTTCCTTATATGAGCCCGACTACTTGGGTCTTGAATTCTCTCTTGAAAGCATTATCTCTTCTAATCTTTAGGACTTGAAATAAGTCTGTCTCATATGCACTCCTTGCGCTATCTCTTCTGCGATTTTCGATTTATTCAGTCTCCTAAGGGTCTCGGCCCTTTTGTTACCTTTCGAAGGAAAACTTCGTGCCCACCTGGCGATCTTCTACTCATGCACACCTTGCCTCTGCCTCTCTTTGAACTCAACATAGAGTTCTTCTTGTGCACTCCTTGCACTTTTGCTGTTGAAGGTTAAACGATATCTCTCCTGAGCTTCTCTGAGGTTAACTCACCTCTGTCAACACACTCCTTGTAGAAAATGTGCACTCCTTTCACTTGAAACTCATATAAGAGAAAAAATTGAAACTTATTCAATACTTCCCCAGTTCACACATTCAAACATGAATGACATATAAAAGCATAAAAATGAACATAAACATACAAACACATCATGTGAAAGAAAAAATTATTTTCTATTATCTTTGTGTGTCTATACATATGTTTACAAAAACTGGAATGCAACAGAGTCCCAGTTCTCTCAAGCTCTCTCCTAGAACTATTCTACCTCCTAACCTAACTCTATCTTGAGTTCTGCTTCCAAGACCTAGATTCAAAGATCTCTCTCCTTTATAGAAGAGGGCTCTACGAGATTATCCTCTTCACCACCTTAGTTCCATCACTGTCTCAGTTAATACACCATACTCCTATGGCTCATTACATAAATGAAGATCCAGACCTGACTCAAATCTAGACCTGATTACAATCAACCATTAAGCAAACCCTATCCACTACAAAGGCATGGCTTTGTTTTTACAGCCTTACAACACAAAATCTGCATTGGATCATATTTCAAATTTAAAAATGGGAGGGTCGGTGCCTCTCCCTCTCTGAAATATGCACTGATGTGCTGGAATGTTGGCGTGTTGCTGAGGTGGAGCGATGCTCTTGCATCATAATCTATTGTTTCAAAAGATTCATGAGATCCTACTCATGATCTCTCCATCTCTATTGAAACCCTCTTGGATCCCAAACTCTCCTTTGGATCTTTCCTCCTACTCCACTGATTTTCTATTGTTGTTTCATCTTTCCTGTTGATTTTGCAGGTTTTCCCCTATTCAACTTCCTCCTGCTAACAACTTCTTGTGCTGAATTCAACATAAGCTCCCTTATCTTCTCAATCACCTCGTCTAGCTTCTCCAATGGTTGGTTCTCCTTATGCAGTCTTCTCAGCTACAACTCTTTCTCCTCATACATATCAAAGGGAAGATCATCCCGATCCCCCAGGTTGTTTTCTTCTTCCTTATCAATGGGTAGATCAACTTGATCCCCCTTTCTATCTTCTCCATCTCTTTTAGGCTTAGCTTTCCACCTTGTTTCAGACTCCATTTCTGCAGTCTCACTACTGAGTTGTTGCTCCAAAATCACGAGGCATTTGTGACCGTCCATTGAGGTAGGACATGTGATGAAAAATCAATGCTTCGATGATTCATAAATCGAGAAAACCAGAGGTAGGAGAATCAGAAACTCGCTAAGTCTGAAGTTGCGAGTTGATTTCAACCATTGATTATGAGGAGAGAATGTGGCAGAAGATACGAAGATTCTCAGAATCATGAATCGAAAGAAATGCGTTGAGAATTTTGCAGACATCATGAAATGTGAAGGAGATCTCAGCCGTTAGTTGTGGATCATTGAGAATCCTTGATCTGATCCAAGGATTTCATGGATTCAAATTTTTGGAAAATTGTGAAGGGCATAGTCGAGAGAATGCGAAGCACGAAGTCATGAAGTGCCTAGGAGATTAAGCCCAAGGTCATAACCCAAGGTCATGTGTATAGAGGAGCCTAGTAGGAGGAGCTAGTGTCACTCGAAGAATTCATCAATTTGCTCCATGTCAATCTGGATCTGACGGTCCAAATTCACTTCGGGTATTTACCCAGAGTCCACGGATTTTCTCCATGTGTCCCCCTTAATATGATGGATATGATTTACTTCGGACCTTGGGTTTTGGGAATCTCAAATATCAAATGAAACCCAAATTATTTTATCCGAAGCTTGTGATCCATTGGTAGACATCCCTCTGGATCTCACAGTCCAGATTCACTTCAGACTTCGGGTTTCAGGAGAATCCAACTCTCAGCTAAAACTCCTGAGTGATTTCCCCAAAGCCTCTAATCTGCTGACACGTATCTCCTGGCGATCAATGACCAAGATTCTATTTCAGCTATTTCACCTCCTCCTCATCCACAAACTTCTGAAGTTGTGGATATTGTGCCACCTATATCTCTTGACGATGGATGGTCCCAAATCACTTTGGGACTTAGGGACTTTGGAAATTCAATCCTCCTTGTTACACATTATTTTCGTCATCCCTATGATCGTTAATGATGTAAACCTATCTATTTCCTTTAGAGGGGTCACAGTGGCCTGAGTTCCTGAAGAGAGAAAGAAGAAGAACTTTTCTTGAGAAAAGGAGTTGCATTTTCCTATGTAAAAACCTTATAAAGAGAAATTTCCGCAGGTTGCTATATAGGCAGGGTGCCGAAATGACAAATTCCCGTAGGTTGCTATATAGCCAGGGTGCGAACTTTCCGCAGGTTTCTATATAGCTAGGGTGCGGAAATTCCAGCACGTGGGAAAAACGTACGGTTTCTCGAATTTTCTAGAAGGAGAAGCTTCTTGGGTGAGGTGGCATCCGAACGGTTTGGATCTTACTCGCTTTCATGATTTAGTGGGATCATCCTAACCTCCTCACCTTATCTTCTTCATCTTATAAAAGGAGAAGAGTTCTCATGGAGAAAGTTAGATTGGATGAGCTTTTGTGTAGCTTGGATGAGATTGAGCTTTTGGTTGGCTTGGAATTATTAGCTTGATTAGAGTGGCTTTGAGATTTGCTTTGTCAAGATAGAGTGTATCAGATCTATGGTTTCAGAATCCTTGGAGCAAGAAGTGTGTGGGGAACGAAGGACAGTTGGAAGGGACCTTACGACATCAAGGCAATGGTTGTAATCTCTCTTTCACATTTAATATGATACAGTAAT
>JASDQU010251325.1:0-13822 GCA_032191745.1 Picea mariana
TCATCAATGAATTAATAGACATACAAATTGATGCTTTTTAATTTAACCTAAGGCAAATCACCGCATATGAAACTATCAATCGTGAGGGTGTTACCCTCCACCGTGACCCAAATCTCTCTACAATGCCACCCTGCATCAGTTACAAGGATGCCCTAGCATACAAAACATCTATATCGTGGCCTAGCTACAAAATGGAAGTAGTTGGTCAATCATTGACCATTTCCACCCTCGCTATCCTAAAGAGCATCCTGAAAACCTATCTTTATTCTCTTGCTCGAGGATGCACCTTGAGAGATTCTAGACCTAGGCATGCTTCGATGCTATGGAGACTGCACAAAGAATAAATGGTGTTATAAGTTTTTTTCATCAATGAATTAATAGACATACAAATTGATACTTTTTAATTTAACCTAAGGAAAATCACCGCATATGAAACTATCAATCGTGAGGGTGTTACCCTCCACCATGACCCAAATCTCTCTACAATGCCACCCTGCATCAGTTACAAGGATCAAGTCAAGAAAATTAAACTAATATACGTAAAAAAAAAATCATGAAACACAAAAAATTATCATCAATGTATTATCTCACTATGAATATCTCAAGCATCTATGGAGATTCATTGATAGATGGAGCACTAGGTTGTACAACTTGCTGTGAGACAACCTCTATTGTGTCAGCCTCTGTCGATGGGGCTGAAAGTGGTGGTGGGGGTGGGTGGCAGATAGGTGGGCTGTGATGGACCCTCACAGGCTGTGCAAGTGATTCCAACACTCTAGGCCTTGAGAAAGACAACCCAGAAGAAATGCTGAGGTTCCCAGGGGGTGCAATACTACTATACCTAGAAAACATATCGACGACTTGCATGCATATGAATAAAATCTAACTATTAGTACCCAATAGTAAAATTAAAAACATAAACACAAATAATTTGAGAATTATATGATATTTATCTTTACACATGATATATGTGACGCTAGTGAGTTGTCCATACTAGATGAGAAATCTTCGGCATCACATGGTGCCAAATCCTATAGAAACAAGAGAACATATAACAAATTTGAGGATGTCATAAAATAAAGCAATGACTATGTTGAATCTATCAAATGTGATACATACCCGTGTGTACAGTGCACCCAATGAACATGTCGCCTCTACTGTTGCATTAATGGTGGGGCTAGGCACTGATGCATCCATAGGCGTAGAGGGTATGTTGTTGGGACACAAAAAATGAAAAACAACATACAATCAAATATCTATATAAGTACACAAAATAAATAATAAATATATAACGATGAAGAAAATAGAGAGGGTTAATATACTAACCTCCTCCATGAAGCTATGTTATCCACTGGGCTCTATAGGCCGATAGCATGTCTTCCTGCAGCTCAAACTTCTGTGAAATTCACACAGACGACTATTATGTCCATGTTCCCTCTCCTCATTTTACTCTCCTATGCATTGATGCAGCCCCCCCTACGCCTTTGTGGGGCTACGTGACCTCCCGATCTTGGATCTCTGATTCTTGAGTCTACTTACTATCTGAAACCTCAATGGTCTCGTTCTATGACTAAACACAGGCCCCCTCGGCTTCTCGGTGCAGGTCTGATAGCAACCCGCAACCTTCCCTTTCGCCCTTCCACGAAAACTCACAGTATCGGGCATAGCTCCTTTTGTTTGATAAGCCCCCTCTTGATGTGACCTTAGCGATGACCACGCGATTGTAGTAATGACCAAAAGAAATTTGGGGTTAAACCACTTTTGAACCCACAATGCTCCTCGAGCCGCCACGTGTCCTCTTGATGAAACCAAAGTTTGAATTGTGGCCCGCCCTCAATATCTTAAACTCCTCACAACTTCTGTCCTCGCAATGCCATGGGATCGTCGATCCCATGATATTGATGATAACATCCTAATCGATGATTCAAATCTGTGCCCTTCTTATCTACGGACCAGATTAGCTCCCTCTGAATCAATGGTCAAGGTTCTCTTCGCAATTCCAGACTCCGGGAGTTTGAAATCTCAAACCCATCTACCTTCTGTGTGTCAATCCTCCAAAGTTAACGATCTACGGACACTTGTCCCACAAATCAATGGCCATGTTTTCACTTTGGGCGGTTGACCTTTCAACCCATATCAACGGTCCAATAGCCCTCTTCTCAATCGACGGTCGAGACTTTCCTCTGAGTCTCCGGACTTATGAGATCTCAAATCTCAAACCTCTTTTTCCCAATGGATTTTACCTGGAGTCTAAGATCCACTAGCGCATTTCCTCCCTGATCCAATGATCGAGAATTACTTCAGGAATTTACCTAGAGTTAACAAATTTAGGCCACGTCTCCCTTAGATCTCATGATCCAAATATTATTCCGGGACTTCAGGTCTCCGCACTTTGATGATCTTAGTTCTCAAACTGAAAACTCACTTCAGATTTTCCCCGGAGTTCAAGATCTGTTGACACGTGTCTCCTCACAGATCAACGACTCACGGATCTTCGACTGTTCGCACTCCGAGAGTTTCAAGTCTCAACTTCCGCCTTCCTCCAGATCTTCTGACCTACTGACACATACCCTACGGGAGTTTCAAGTTTCAAACTCGACCCCTTATGCACTCACAATATCTGATGGCTCATGCTTGCTTGATTGATCCAACGCCCGAGGTTCACTCCAGATGATCTGACGTCTCAGGTCTATTCGGATGATCGAAAGACTGAGATTCCACTTCGCCGTTTCGGGGCTCCGGACTTCGGGAATCTCGAGTTTCAAACCGTTCCTCCTCCTGAGCTCACAGCAACCAACGACTATGATTCATTCTGGTGATCTGACACTTGTTGTTTACCACACACAGTTTGATGGTTCATATCTATCCCTATGATCAGATGATTGAGGTTCTATACTGAGGTTTCGGCTCTCCACACTTCAGAAATCTCAAGTCTCAAACCTTGAGAAATTCTCTCTTCTGTGCATGTGAGCGTTAAGACTCATGCACCTTCCTCTGATTGGACGAATGTCGATCCTCTTCACGCTAAGACCTAACGGATGGGATCCATTCTTTCCTTTACGCTCCCTCTGTCCATAGGACGCAGATTCTAACGGTCCAGGTTCTTCTCTAAAACTGATCAGATGGTTGTTGTTTCTCCTCCTTCTGAGATTTAGACTTCTCCCGACTTAGAATATTTTTCAAGTGTTCAAAGTCCTCAGCCATTGAAAATTTTCCTACGAACCCGAATCCTTTTAGTCTCGCTTGTGCTTCTGAAAGCGTTATCTTTCCTGAGCTTATGGAGTCAGAACAAGTCTAATTCCTACTCACTTTTCTTTTTTATTCCTCCTGAGCTTGATCTCCTCGAGGATTTTGATCTCCCACGCACACCTTGCATTCTCGGGATCTCTTCAAACTCAGAATCCAAAGGATTTCTTAAACAAGAAATAATTCTTTCCCTCCTGGCATTCTTCTGCTCGATGCACTCCTTGTAGATATTTTCCTCATAGAGTATTCAGTAACTTTGTTTCTTACTAAACTCAACACGGACTTCTCCTGTGCACACTAGCACTGGATCAATGCCCACCTGGTAGAGCTCTACAGAGTCCTCAGTAACTCTGGTTCTCTCTGAACTCGATAAAGAGTTCTTCCCATGCACTCCTTGTACTTCTGTTGATGAAGGTTCAACGGTATCCCTCCTTAGATTTCCCTTGAGGTTAAACCTCTGTCAATGCACCCTTTGTCGACTGTGTGTACTCCTTGCACTCGAAAACTCAAAGATGAGAAACAATTGAAACTCATGCAATAATTTACCAGTTACGCATTCAAACCATGAAAATGCATAAAAACATATAAAGCATACATACACATAAACACACTATATGCAGGATTTTTTTTTTTTCTATTATCTTTGTGTCTATACAGATGATTATAAAAACTGGACTGTAACAAAGTCCCAGTTTTCTCAAGCTCTCTCTCTCTCAGAACTATTCTACATGCTGAGTCTCTGAAGATTCTCTATCATTCTCCCAATGCTAATTACAAAAGAGGGCTCTACAAGATTATCCTCTTTGTCGCCTTAGTGCCATTACTATCTTAACTACGACACCATACTCCCATGACTTCATTACATAAATGTTGATCCAACCCTGACTACAATCTAGACCTGCTACAAGCAACCATTTAAGGCGACTCTTTCTACTACCTATATAAAGGCATGGATTGGCATTAAAATACTTACAACACAAATCCCCATGGGATCTGATTTCATATTTAAAAATGTGAGAGGTTCAATGCCTCTCTTTCTCCTGAAATGAGCACTGATGTGATGGAATGATGACGCACTGTTGAGGTGGAGCGATGCTCCTACATCATACTCCACTGCTAGGAAAAACATGAGCTCCAACTCATGAGCTCCTCTTCTCCAGTGTTGAAATCCTCCTGGATCCCAAACTCTTTCTTGGAGTTATCCTCTTGCTCTCCTCCAACTATGTTGTTGTTGTTGCTTCTTTTTCTTCTTCCCTGCTATTTTTGTAGATTCTCCTTTGTTCAGATCCCTTTTGTTGACTACTTCTGTTGACCTCAACATCAGCTTCCTGATCTCCTCTATCACCACACCCAACTGCTCTAATGGTTAGATCTTCTTATGTAGTCTTCTCAGATGCACTTCCCTCTCATCTATGGGTGGATCTACTCGATCTCTCATGTTGTATTTACTTCCCCTTATGGCACTAAGTTTCCACTCTGCTGCATACTCCAGTCCTGCAGTCTCATCACTGAGCAGCTGCTCAGCTTCCTCCTATGACATATTGGTTTCTGTCATCTCCTCTTGTGTTGGCATATCTCCAACTCCCTCCAACCGTTCCTCTGGCTGGTATTCTCCTCCGTCTTCCTCCAACTTGACCTGTTGGATGTGCCTACCTCTCTCCATAGCTTATAATTCCTTATGCATCTCAAAAAAGGCTATGTTTTCTGCTTCCTCTTCTACTCCAGGATTCAATGCTGCAGGCATTTCCCTTTCAACTTCCTGGCTGAAAATTTTGAGCAATTCTGTAGAATGCTCTTCTCCTGAAATTTGCATGACTATCTTTTGGCAACCATCGGTTAGTTCTGGATTGTCCAACCAATCCTCT
This sequence comes from Picea mariana, assembly GCA_032191745.1. NCBI lineage: Eukaryota > Viridiplantae > Streptophyta > Pinopsida > Pinales > Pinaceae > Picea > Picea mariana. The sequence goes on from JASDQU010251325.1 coordinate 5,112, forward strand.
AACATCCTCAATTCTATCTCCCACTGAGTGAGTATCTCAACTGTGTACTCTCCTTCTTCTTCTCCTTGGGCAGATTTTGATACCTTCTCCTTCATCATGACAGTCACTGCTGGCTTTCCTTCCCTTGCTATTTTACTTTCGTCATGTGCACTGGCCTTCATTTGGCAGGAATTCCTTGATCCCTCCAATGATCAAAGTACTCCTCTAATCCTTCTATTGAATGGTAAAAGTTTTTAACTTGTCATCATCTTCATTTACGTGGTCTACAAATCCACATGAATCTCCATCTATCAGCACTCCTCGCTGACATGAACTCACTTCTGAGCTCCCGAGACTTTCATATAGTCTCATCTCTTTCTCCCTGCCCACTTGGAAATTTGGGAATTTTTTGTTTCCCACCTGGCAGTTTATGAGATCAACCGATCCCATCTCGTTTACCACTTGGCAATCTGAATTTTCGACACTTCTCCTTTGGGAGTATTCGAGATCTCCACCTAGTCTCTTTCCATTTCCCACCTAGAAACTCGAAAGTCCATTTCCGCCCACCTGACAGTTTATGAGGTATTCATCTGATCTCTTCTCCTCCGCGTCGCTGAGATTTCTCCTAGTCTCCGGTTCATAGATGTAAACCATTTCCTCCTCTGTGTCACTGAGGTTTTCTAATTCCCTCAGCCACCTTCTCAATTCTTGTTGCTTCTTTCTGGCCAACAACTTTTGAACAAACCATTTTGCCTTCCTGTTCAGAGAACATTTGTACCTCCAGTGTACCTTTGCCTCTTGTTTCATCTTCAATGCTAGTTGTTCCATCCTTTGTCTTATCTCATTGAGTTCTAGATCCATCTCTGGATTTCATTTCTTCTTGTGGCCTTCCCTTCGACCACTTCCATGGCCTTCAGTAGCCATTTCCACTTTCTACCTACCCTCTTGGCAAGTCTATGGATCACTCTGCATCTGCGAGCATCTCCATCTTCTCTCACATCTCACCTGGTTGTTTAAATTTTTGTTGTTGTCGTGTGCGTGCAACAACTTCTCACAAACCATCGGTACTTTGCTTCCTTGTCACCTCTATCTTGTATGTTGTTTGTAAGAAAAGATCAGATCTTTTGATACCAATTGATGTCATCAAATTATCCCTTTTTCCTACAGAAATCAATTATGTGCTCTGATACGACCTGATGCAACCCCCCCTACTCCTCTATAGGACTACGCGACCTCTCGGTCTTGGATCTCCGATTATTGAGTCTAATGACTCTCTAAAACGTCAATGGTCTTGTTCTATGACTAAACACAGGCCCCCTCGACTTCTCGGTGTAGGTCTGACGACAACCCACGAACTTCCCTTTCGCTCTGCTGTGAAAACTCAGAGTCTCGGGCGTAGCTCCTTTTGTTTGATAAGACGCCTCTTGATGTGACCTTGGTGATGACCAGACGATTACATGAATGACCACAAGATGTTTGGGGTTAAACCACTTTTTAACCCGTAATGCTCCTCCAAACTCCACATGTCCTCCTGACAAAACAATGGTTTGAATTGTGGCCCGCCCTCAATATCTTAAACTCCTCGCAACTTTTGTCTCCACAATGCCATAGGATCGTCGATCCCACGATCTTGACGATAACGTCCTAATCGACTATTCAAATCTATGCCCTCCTTATCTACGGACCATATTAGCTCCCTCTAAATCAACGGTCAAGGTTCTCTTCGTAATTTCAGACTTCGGGAGTTTGAAATCTCAAACCCAACTACCTTCTGTGTGTTAATCCTCTGGAGTTAACGATCTATGGACACCTGCCCCGCAAATCAACAGCCTTGTTTTCACTTCGGGAGGTTGACCTTTCAACCCAGATCAACAGTCCAACGACCCTCATCTCGATCGACGGTCAATACTTTCCTCCGGGTCTCCAGACTTCTGAGATCTCAAATATCAAACCTCTTTTTCCCAATGGATTTTACCTGGATTCTAAGACCCACTAACACATGTCCTCCCTGAGCCAACGATCGAGGATTACTTCAGGAATTTACCCAGAGTTAATAGATTTGCGCCATGTCTCCCTTATATCTCATGGTCCAAATCTTATTCTGGGACTTCAGGTCTCCGCGCTTCAGCAATCTTAGTTCTCAAACTGAAAACTCACTTTAGTTTTTCCCCGGAGTTCGATATCTGTTGACAAGTGTCTCCTCACAGATAAAGGACTCACAACTCCTCGGCTCTTCGTGCTCCAAGAGTTTCAAGCCTCAACTTCTGCCTTCCTCCAGATATTTCGACCTGCTGGCATGTACCCTCTTGAATCAACGATCAAGATATGCTTTGGCTCTTCGTCTCTCCGCGCTTCGGGAGTTTCAAGTTTCAAACTCGACCCCTTATGCACTTGTGATATTTGGCGGCTCACGCTTGCTTGACCGATCCAACACGTAAGGTTCACTCCAGATGATCTGACATCTCAGGTATGTTCGAATGATCGAATTACTGAGATTCCACTTCGGCGTTACGGGGCTCCGGACTTCAAGAATCTCAAGTTTCAAACCGTTCCTCCTCCTGAGCTCACAAAAACCAACAACTATGATTCATCCTGGTGATATGACGCTTGTTGTTTACCCCATGTAGTTTGATGGCTCAGATCTGTCCCTATGATCGGATGGCTGAGGTTTTATTCCGGGGTTCCGACTCTCCACGCTTCGGAAATGTCAAGTCTCAAACCTTGAGAGATTCTCTCTCCTCTGCATGAGAGCATTAAGACTTGTACACCTTCCTCTAATCAGACGGTTGTCGATCCTCTTCACGCTCAGACCCAACATATGGGATCTGTTCTTTCCTTTACGCTCCCTATGTTCACTGGACGCAAATTCTAATGGTCCAGGTTCTTCTCTACAACCGATTAGACGGTTGTTGTTGCTCCTCCTCTTGAGATTTAGACTTCTCCCGACTTAGAATATTTTTCAAGTGTTCAAAGTCCTCGGACTTTGAACTTTTTTTTGTGAATCCGACTCCTTTGGGTATCTCTTGCACTTCTGAAAGCATTATCTTTCTTGAGCTTATGGATTCAGAACAAGTCTGATTCCTATGCACTTTTCTACGTTACTCCTCTCGAGCTTGATCTCCTCGAGGACTTCAATCTCCCATGCACACCTTGCGTTCTTGGGATCTCGTCAAACTTAGAATTTGAAAGATTTCTTGAACAAAAAATACTTCTCTCCCTCATGGCATTCTTCTGCTTGATGCACTCCTTGCAGATCGTTTCCTCACATAGTATTCAATAACTTTGTTTCTTATTGAACTCAACATAGACTTCTCCTGTGCACACTTGCACCGACTCAATGCCCACCTGGAAGATCTCTACAGAGTCCTCAGTAACTCTGGTTCTCTCTGAAATTGATAAAGAGTTCTTCCCGTGCACTCCTTGCACTTATGTTGATGAAGGTTCAACGGTATCCCTCCTGAGCTTTCCCTTGAGGTTAAACCTCTGTCAACGCATCCTTTGCGAACTATGTGTACTCCTTGCACTCAAAAAATCAAAGACAAGAAACAATTGAAACTCATGCAATACTTCACTAGTTACGCAGTTAAACCATGAAAATGCATAAAAACATATAACGCATACATACACATAAACACACAATATGCAGGAAAAATTGTTTTTCTATTATCTCTGTGTGTCTATATAGATGATTATAAAAACTGGACTGTAACAAAGTCCTAGTTTTCTCAAGTTCTCTCTCTCTCTTTGAACTATTCTACCCCTTGAGTCTCCTAAGAATATCTATCATTCTCCCTATGATAATTACAAAAGAGGACTCTACGAGCTTATCCTCTTCACCGCCTTAGTGCCATTACTATCTCAACTATGAAACCATACTCCCATGGATTCATTACATAAATGTTGATCCAGACCTAACTATGATCTAGACCTACTACAAGCAACCATTTAAGGCGACTCTTTCTACTACCTGTACAAAGGAATGGCTTGGTATTAAAATCCTTACAACGAAAATCCCCATGGGATCTAATTTCATAGTTTAAAATGTGAGAGGTTCAATGCCTCTCTTTCTCCTGAAATGCACGCTGATGTGCTGGAATGCTGGCGCGCTGCTGAGGTGGAGAGATGCTCCTGCATGATGCATGTTGATGCTCTAACTCCTCTATCAATGTCATTGAAAGGCACCTCCTGCCAATATAGTGCAACAAAGCTACTGTGTTGCACTAGGCTAGGAGTCAATGATGAGATGTCTAGTTTTACATGTTTCAAGTTCTCTGGAATAGGAGAATGTTGGGTAGGGGGCTCAGGCCTTCGCCTGGGGGGACGGGGACCTAACTCGGGGTCGCACCTGACATGCTCTCAGTCCTGTGCAGACACTTGAACCACCCCATGTAAGTCACCAATATCAAAGTAGTTGACATGCTTACCCATAATAAACTCAACCCATAATTTCCTCAAAAAATATAAGGGCATCTCCCTGTTATTGCAGGGAGGTTTATCAAAAACCATGTACCACCTATCCATCCAGTTTTGACTAATATGGTGATGGATGCCCCATTCAATGGAGATGTGTTTCCAGGTCAATGGTAGTTCTTGTCCATTTCTAGGAATCATAAAAATAAACAATACTTGTTGTTTTGAAATGTCAAGTTCTTTGACTTGATTTCTGTCCAAATGAGTGTTATAGTACTCATACATTTGTGCCCTATAACCAGAAATAAATATCAATTTCCCTTGGGAACATGCAATGGAATGCATAATTATGTCCAAAGAAGTGGCCAAGGAGAATCTGCTAGACTCTCTAGTCTCCCTTTAGTGTTCCTCAAGGGTTCATAATATAACCAACGCCTCATCAATTTCAGTGTTTACATTTTGTGGTGGTGGTGGGTTGGGGTTTTGATCTTCTTGGTTTTCTTCTGAGCGGTTTAAATTGTCTTGGGGTTCCATTGTTGCAATTTAAAATCCATGGCATGTAAATTAGGTTCCTTTTTTATTTAAAATACAAAATTACATTTTTTTTTTTAAATTTAGATTATTAGGAGCAAACTACTGAATTGGAATGACTAAATTGGATTAAAATTAAGAAAAATGTAACATACCTGGTGTTATTTCCATAAAAATCATGCTTGAAATTTGAATAATTAAATTTAGCAGAATACTGATGTGATGTAGAGTCAGAGCTTAATTTGGAGATCTGAGACATATTTGGCGGTATGTGGGAAAATATAGCGGAGGCGCGAGAGTTTGGAATCGACATACCGTCGATTGTAAAGCGACCCAAATCAACGATTGAAACCCATATTGGGTGGGGAACTTGCACGGGACTTAACTATGTGAAGGCGGACCGGGGCAAACCATTGTGGTTTTTAAAGTGGACGCGCGATGCCTCTAGAGATACATCGGGGTGAAAGGAGGTCTGCCTAAAACCATTGTTGAAAAAGCCCCGATGACACATGTTCCAATACGTCAAATCAAACACTCATGGGGCGGGTGACGACTAGTCAAAATAAACCCGCTTCACTCGTTCGGTACTTCGCGACTGTATGATGTTAGGTGAATGTCGTCGGATAACGAACGCGAAATCCAATCATTCGAAATGGATTGGCCAAGCATGGAAAACCAATGTACTTGCCATTAATCCTGTCAGTAATTCATGATTGGGAGCTCTATAACTATTGAGTCTCTAGTATGGAGGTATCATCTCATCCATAAGCGAAGTAATCTCTAGTTTGATTGGTTCTTTAATTTTCGAAAGAATATCTTGGTGCCCATGAAATTGGGAATACACGGACAAAGTCAATCAAGCCATATCTAGTCAAGCAGGTCATTCAAGTAACATGGCGATTTTATCTATGAGTAAGAAGGAAATGTCAATTACATGAATATTGGCGACTAAATTTCATACAGAACCTGCTGCAGACCCAGGATCAGAAGTCAGGCTAAATCCCATCATGAGGGACCTAATCATCAACTGACGAACTGTGAAAAAAAACCAGAGAAAACGACAGAAGACAGAAACCATAACCGAAACGACTAAAAGCGTTGGGGAGAATCAACCAGTCTGGTTGGACACTCTAAAAGAGGAGATCACCAAGCTGAAATGAATTCTCAGGTGGGAATAAGTACATCTCAGAAAATTTTGGACAAATGGCATTCGAAGAAAGGGGACCCAGATATGACAGACATGTTCCTAATGACCCCTTTAAAATAGGATAACTGTTATTCCTTTTTGTAACTTAACTCTATTCTTAGAATTATGGGGAAGTCTGAACGCTTTGAATTCTATGAGGAATTTCTCTCTGTATATATATTATCTCTAGGATATAGAAAGCTATGGAGAAAAGGGGAGCCTACCCTCTGTGCAGGAAGATTTTGTGAACTTTGGGGCTTTGAATGAATATATAAATGCATAAGTAGATTTTGGACTGTTTATGAAAAGATCCTAACTGGCGGTGATAAGAGTCTTGTCTTCTTTCATAGTATGTGTTTCGTATAATATTTTATTTCATTTACACTTTCATCTATCTAAATTGGAGAAACAAAAACCCAGAATTCATCGTTTGATGCTCTCAGTTTAAGCAATTTAGACTGTGTGTGTTTCTTCCTAGCTTGTCCAGAATTCATTCTTGAAATTCTCTGATGAAGTTGTATGTTTCTTTTTCCTATGATGTCATACAAATTATATATATGAACTCAGACTCATCGCCTCATCTAGCCTTTTCCTCTTGATAGTTTTCATGATTTGTTGATGCATTGTTCATTCCTGACTCCATAGCCCAAATGTTATCTTCTTTTCTTCGACAATTTTACGAAACACCCCCCCCAAAAAGCCAAACCAAATCTAGCCACCAATTGTGATAGATATATCAAGTGACACGAGAGAGCCCTCTCTGAGTTGAGCAGGCTAGTGCCTTAGCTCTAAAGCAGGTTGAAATAGTTACCCATGTCGTTTGTTTTGATAGCCGAACAAATTTACAGGGTGCTAACATTCTGGCGCGGTTGTTGGGACGAATTGAAAAATTTTCCCTTGAAAAGAACGACATGGTTGATCTCTAAGGTCTGGGAGTAGTATACACTTAGGAACATATTGGTTGTATTCCTGCTATAGCAACTCCACACATCAGAAAATCAGTTTGAAGGTGATTCCACTGGTAGAAGAATCCAAAATTTTCAATGGCGACTCCACTCTCAATGCAAAATCCAGCTTCCAAAAAATTATTGGCGACTCCACTCGAACTTCAGATATAATTCATAGACTCCACAAGAAAATGAGATCCCTTGACACAGGCGTGAAAAGGCATCATGGAAGAAAACAGGTACTTAAAATGGGATATCTTCCAAAGCATTTTACTATTTTTTTATAAGTTGTCTTTGCTTCTTCCTTGAACATGTCAAACAAATTTTTCTTTACATGTTGTATTCTAGTGATGATCATGAGAATCTTGCAATTGCATATCCTCCTCTTAAAGTTGCACATGCATATCCCCACTGTATCACTAATTGTGATAAGATTTTTACAGCTATGCCATGTAATGACCATGACCAAGTCGATGAACCCCATGAAGCCAATGGCGATGTCTCTTCCCCTGTTCCTAGTCCAACGTCCTCCAGATCCCAACATAGATACATACCCCTGAAACTACCCCAAGTCCTTCACGATTTTCCCCCTGAGCACTACAAATACCTGCTTGTGTTTGATGGAGAACCTGATGACATCTCAGCTAAAAAACACATCCATGGGTTTGATAATTTTATAGAGTTGTTTGAGATTGACCATGGTGATGTTTGTATGAGGTCCTTCTCTCAATTTTTGAAAGGGGACACCAAAGACTGGTTTAGACATTTGCAAGAAGATACAATTGGCTCATGGGAGGAATTGAAGAATGTTTTTTTTTAATTTTGGGGCAAGGAGAAATATTTGTATCTACAACTTGCAAAGTTCTATGCCTTGGAATGGCAGAGCAATGAAACTATCTCTATATTCAGTAGAAGATTTTCAAGTATTTACTACAAATTTCCTGAAGAGATTCAACCCACTGAAGTTGCTTCCATGCTCCATTATACAACAACTCTTCATCCAGATTTGTCTTTCCTCCTGATGGAAAGAATACCTAAGTCCTTACAGCAAATGTTTAATGATACCCAGGATATTCAACACAACATCCAGGCATGTAAACAGATTCAAAATAAGGGGTTGGACACTCAAGAAAATGAAAGTGAATATGAACAGAAAATGGTCGATTGGAATCTTGAGCACAAAATTGACAATATCATGGGTCCTTTTGAAGTTTCAAATTCTTATGATTGTGCTAAAGTTATGTTCCACTTATTGAAAGAAGAAGTGTTGTTTTAGCTTCTGAGCCATCCCACGATAAGCAAGGGACTGATTGTTTTATATATTCTTTTGTAGACATTCAAAAGGATGAGTTTGCAAACCAGTTTGTTGAAGAACAGATTGATGTTCCAAGTCTTTTTTTGTTAGACGAAGTTGCATATAATGTTGATTTTCTTGTATGTGACAAATACAAGGATGATCATGACATCGAAGACTTTATTTTCTAGCAGAACAATGAGGAGCAAAGTATCATATCAGCTGAAGAAAATTCTCTACCATTGTTCTTTGCTACATTCCAATTGTTGAAAGAAAATTCTCAGGTCGTCGTTGAGGCAAATGAATTTGTGCTGATGAAAAGTCATATTGAACCAACGAAACATATTGACAAGGTATTGGATCA
>JASDQU010251326.1:7208-17813 GCA_032191745.1 Picea mariana
GGTGTAAATCATTGTGTACTATGTGTATGAGCCATTGATTAATTTATGTTTTGCTTGAGAATCTATATGCATTGCTTTACTTTACAGGTTTAAAACTTACAAAATGCACCAAGAACATTTATGAGAGTTATGAATGAGGTCTTGAAGGAGTTTATTGGGAACTTTGTGATTGTTTATCTAGATGACATCTTGATTTATAGTCATTCAAGAGAAGAACACATTAAGCATGTGAGGACTATTTTAGAGAAACTTCAAAAAGAGAAATAGGGGATAAAATTGCAAAAATTTCATTTATGAAAACATAAATCTTTATTTGAGTTTTTCCATATCAAGAGATGGGTCAAATATGGATCCTAAAAATTTCAAAGCAATCATCGACTGGCCTTCTCCAAAAAATATATTTGAAACAAGGATTTTTCATGGGATGGCTAGTTTCTACAGAAAATTCTTTAGGAATTTTAGTGGGATTTTTGTGCCAATAGTTGAAACAAATAGGAAGGATAATCATCGTTTCCATTGGAAAACAAAAGTTGAAAGAGGATTTCAGTTACTAAAGAAGAAAATAACTAAAAAACCCATTTTGGCACTACCATATTTTAATAAATTGTTTCAAGATAAGTGTGATGGAAGTGACATTGCAATAGGGGTTGTATTGAGTCAAGATGAGAAACCAGTGTCATATTTCGGTGAGAAGTTAAACAAGGAAAATCAAAAGTATTCTTCCTATGATAAAGAATTATATGCAATGGTACAATATTTAAAGAAATGGAGGCATTATCTAATGCCAAGAGAATTCATTTTGTACTTTGATAATCATGCACTGCAGTACATCACTCAGTTCAAGTTATCGTTTAACCAAATATCCCTTCAAACACTGACCCTTTTGGCATCATTTGCATGCATAAATGAACACTCACCTGAGGTATCTATTGGGACTATAGGAACAATGTTTCTATAGTGGCAAGGGAATGTGAGGTTATTATTCCATTCATTCTTAATTATTTGTTTTGTGTGCTTCATTTTGGAAGTTCTCTTGTTTAGTTACTTAGTGGATATCAGAGTCATATTACCATTATATTCTAGATTACAACAAAAAATCATTACTATAATAATCATAACCATTTCACCATGAATACACATAAGAAAACTCTACTCTAATATGCATCCTTACAGATCCCATAAGTAATCACACAAAATACATTCAACACAACATTTAATGTGGTTCACCCAACTCTGGGTTACATCCACAATGACTAACTTCTTTATTATGTTTTTGGTAATTGCTTCAGGCTTATGCATTGAGCCTATAAAGATACATCATCATTATCTTTATGTTCTCTCCTAGCCTAAATGATCTAAAGTGCAATCCTCTCTCTCTCTCTGCATCCTCTCATATATTCCTATCTTTAATGGAACTGAACCATAACTAAAAAAGAACTTGAAAAGGAGGAACAAAAGGAACCACCAAGAATTCCTATTCTCCCAACCCATTACATATTTATACATAAGGTCTAGGGCTTAAAACCCTACTTTTTTCATACCAAAAACCTATTACAAAGCATGACTACTCCAGTTAACTGGCTATTTGGGCTTCTTTCCCCTACTTTTTTGTCTGCATGCTACTTTTACACTCTAACTATTGTTCTTCTTTCTTTTGTGTGTCCTTGTATATTTAGAATGTTAGGCTTTCATCCTTCCTTTTTMTCCTCTTTATAATCCATATTTATTGTCTTCTTTAATATTCTATCTACTTTATTCCTATGTTTTATTCCTCTTTCTKTGCATTTTCATCTTATATGCACATCAAATACACATTGTCCTCTTAGATTCACATCAACTGTTCACTCCCTAGTCTTCCTTCTTCTTCGATAAACTTCTYTTACACTTAGGATTTTTATCAAAAATCTATCCAAAATTGTCTRTCCAACATGCCGCCAATACTCACCTATCACTCGTCCCAAGMCACTTAGGCATGTTGSCTACTCTTCCATGATGTAATGAAATTTTGGGAGGCTTCCTTAACTACCTCCACTTCTTTGAGCATGGATACCTCTTTTTCTATGATCTCTTTGATCACTTGTGCAGTCAAGGATGTAATTTTTTCTTTTGCATCCTGAGATGATTTTTTTACCTTTTCCTGTGTAGTGGCCAATTCACCTATCACCCTCACTGCTTCTTCATGCTGTGGTCCTAAATGTTGAAGGATCGTCTCTTGATCCTGCATCTTCTCCACTTCTATGTATGAATAACTATGAGCCAAAATTGTTTTCATACATTCAGTTGGTGGAGGTGTAGTTATTTTCTCTGAAGATTATTGAGTATTTTCATGCACTTCTCTTAAATTGGCCTTGACAACCTTAATCTTTGGATCTTCCACTAATTCTATCCATATCGACACACTCTCCTCATAGAAATTTGTGCACTCTTCTTCCACATTCTTTATGTTGGTGACTTTTTCCATCGTCATTCTCTCCCTACCTGCTCTTACTTTTGGTGGCATGCCTGGAATAATTCACAATTATAGGTCTTATATTTGTGATTGGAATCCTTTGATGAATTTTCTAATCTTCAATACTTATTCCTCCATAATAGCTTCTACTATTATCAAGACTTCCAGAATTTCCTTGTATAATTTGTGGACAACCTCTTGTCTTTTCTGTGCTATAATTTTAGATTTGTCATTTTCCTTTAGGGTTTTCTTTACCCTTTCCTTGGCCTTGTTTTAGTATTTAATTACTTATTCCACTAAGACTTCAACTTCCTTCTTCTTCTAGAGCGTAGCGTAATATTGTTGTTGCAGCTGAGCCATTTTGTCCATTATTTTCCTCATCTCTTGGTGTGCTTCATCTCCTTGACTCTTAATATATTGCAAAACACCTATTTTCAAGTCTTGTAATCTTTGTATCAACATCCTCAATACATGTTCAGGTGTCCTAGTGCATTCACTTGTTCTTGTAATTCAATCATTGAAAATTTAAGCGTGTATGTCTCAATTTGGATTATTGTTTTCCTGGCTACTAGCCGAGTTAAGACTATATGTGCACTTTACACTTCCTTCCCCAGAAGTATGGATGGTCCTCACCTGGTTCTACACTCTTTTGTTATGATGGTTGCTACTAATAGTTTTTGGATTTCTTCCAACTTCTCCTACACCCTATTTTGTTTCTCTTCTTCTTTCATGGTTGCTTCCTCAATGGCTTCCTCCATGGCGTCCTGTACTTGGTATCTGATGCATTCCATGTCATCATTGGTCAACATATAAACTGGGGTTTCTCTGTGCATTTTAGTATTCTTGCACACCCCTCATGTTGGTTCTTTCCCCTTATTCTCTCATTTTTCTCATATCTTGGGGATTTTATATTGTACTTTTGTTGTTTATGAGTCAGGTGTATGTCCTGTGCCATTGTTCTAGTCATTTCTATGCTCCTCATTCGGTTCTCCATATCTTCTATCCTTCTCTTCTTCATCTTCTAGGTGACCTATTTTCTCTTATGGTTTTTTCCATCCATCTTCCCAATCATTCACAATTAGGCATACATCCTCTGATGTCAACCTATAGTTGGTTGGAAACCACTGGCATGTTGGGTCCATATTTTCTTGTAGATACATGTGGTGCATGCCTACATTGAATCACGTAATGTATTTGTATGTCTCCATTTTCTCTCTTGAGATCCACTCTATGAATTTTGTTTCCTTTTGGTATCCAGAAGGGTTGATGGTTGAAGGGAAGTTGGTAATCCTATAGTTAGAAYYTGGGTCAACCYATAAAATCCAACAATTATGGCTATTACTTATCAAGGATATTCCCTCTCAGTCAACAAATTGATGTTTATATTAAATCGAAACCAAATTACATCTCTCATATTGTTAACACGTGAATTTTATGCATAATTACAGTCTTGGGGGGAAACATGGTGTAACAGGAAGCAAGAGTATATTCCCAAGTTGAAGGAGTCAAATTTGGTGAGATTTTTTCCCATGTTTCAAAGTTAACTTCCATTAGAGTACTATTGTCTCTAGCTACAACATTTTATCTATAAATAGAATATATGGATGTAAAGACAATGTTCCTACATGGGTACATGGAAGAAGAAATCTACATGAAACATCATGAAGGATTTGTAGTAAAGGGAAATAAATATTTGGTGTGCAAACTGAAAACATTGCTTTATGGTCTAAATAAATCACCAAAGATGTGGTACCAAAAGTTCAACACATTCATCCTTAATTTGTGGTTTGTGAGAAGTAAATCCAATCACTATATATATTACAAAGAAGAACGTGGGAGTTTTATATATGTAGCATTGTGTGTCAATGACATGTTTTTTTTTTTGTGTGTGTCTGGAGGAATCGGCAACTAGTTGGGCACGCGCTCGCGTTACACGTGGCCGTGTTATCCAACCGCTACCACTATAGCCTCCAGGTGTGCCCACGATGCCCCTTACGCAGCACACAAGGTAAGTCAGGGGGAATTGAACTCGAAACCTCATGGAACTTCATTTTCACGGCACTTTCCAATTGAGCTGCCCCCCGGGGGTGTGTCAATGACATGTTATTGATTGGAAACAATGTGAATGCAATAAAGGAGGTGAAGAAGTAGCTATCCTCCAAGTTTGACATGAAGGATCTCGGTGCTGAAAACTTCATTATGGGAATGGAGATCAAGTGAGATCAAGCATCTAGAAAGATCTTGTTGAACCATATGAAGTATATTATAAAAATATTGAAACATTTCAACATGCACGATTGAAAACCTTTAAAGGTGTCAATTTCTATGGGAGCAAGGATAATTGTTGAAAAGTGTCCAAGGACATAGGAGGAAATAGAGGACATGGCACATGTTCCCTATGCAAGTTCTATTGGTATTATAATGTATGTGATGGTCTTCATTAGAAATTTCCCATCAAGTGGGAGTGTTGAGAAGATACATGTCGAGTAGTAATCCGACTTGGTAGTTGACAATAATATGAATGAAGGCCAACTGGTAGTCGACTGGTAATCCAACTTGGTAGTCGGCTGTAATAGAATCCTAAGTTTCATGGGATTTGTAGCTAATGATCTCCGTGGATCTGTAACCATTTTTGGGCACCTTTTCTTTAGGGCCTTTCCTAATGTAAATCCTATAAATAAGGTGTTTTGTAACACTGTAAAGGCTAATAATGAATCATAGAATCACTATTCAATATTTTAGAGGTTGTTGGTCATGTAGATGTAAACCGAATTGGCTATATGGTTGTTCTTGTGTAAAGAAAGAAGGTATGATATCGATTGTGTCTTACGTGTGGACCAATGTTAGGAATGTAACCTTTTGTTCTAAAAGAATAAGACAACAAGAGAAAAGAACACTCAATGAATGTTGGTTTTCCCAATTTGGGTTTCCAGGGTAAAATATCTGCGTACTATGTGTTCACTTTGTCATTTACTTTCTTATTTAAATATTTCTTCCTCTCTTATGTTAGGTTCAACATGGAAGTGTTTCTCATTTTATAACATGTATCCCATATTGGGTGAACCTCATTAAACATGGTATATCTTTGTTATGTTATTATATGTTTTCTCACTGTTATGTTTATTGTGTGCACATAGTGTATGAATGACTGATATAAATATGTTATCTGATGGTTTTGTGCACATGATGTATGCTATAATGAATGAATTTTAAGGATAAGGGTTATGATGAATGTCTCGCATCCTTCAACACTGTGGAAACTTGGTTCCTACAATCCCCATAGATTCCTCAGGTGATATTTCACCTACTTGCAGGTGATGTCAAAAGGGTAACTATCTAAGGGTTTTGTTTTTATATTCTTGTTGAACCTTGGGTATTCCCATTGCACGAAAACACTTGGAATTTTCATTTATGCATTGTCTATTTTTAGGGTACTAAGAATCAAAGCTAGGTAATCCTCATCAGAGGACCCTTGGAAATTTTCTCTTCATTGAATTAATTGAGTGAGGCTCATTTTCAAATTGGTCTCGTTCGTTAAATATCACGATTATGAACTTTGAATAGTTTATCTTGGATCATTTTACTACACTACTTTGGTAGGATTAATTAAACTCCCTCGAGGGAGTCTTGAGCCTCTTTTTTTTTTAAAGTATCATTCTTCCATCCATGCAACTTTAAGAGCCCAAAATTATTAGCAATGAAAAGGAGATAAACTCTCTTTTTTTGAACTACATGGGGTACTCATTGTTCTGAACAACTGTTGTATGTTATATCAGTCATTTTATACTAGGTAGAACATTTACGAGATAAAAGGTATGCACCTAATTAGAAGGATATTCACACTAGAATGGTAACCTTGGTTATGATTAACCATATTAAAATTTTAAAATAAAGAATGGTTAAAGTCTCAAACCTTTCGTCAGTCGATTCAACATACTGGTAAAAATTTATTTTTCATCAAGTTATATCATTTTCCATAGTTGTAGCAATGTATTGAAGGGATGGAATTGATTTTTCAGTCCACATATTTTATAATAAACCATCCTTTTCCTTACCCAAACCACATTTTGGGAAATTATGGGTGTGTTTTCATGTATTACAAGGCACAAAAAACTTATTTTTTGTAACTTCCATCCATATTAAATGGCATGGCTATAGATTTCCTCAGACATGCTGACTATTAATTCTAGTATTTTAGCATAATCCATTCACTAAATAAGTGTTTTAGACCTTGTCTTACCCCCGGGGCTACTTTAGATCATTTTTCCAAGGTCATAAGGGAGTGAACATCTTTTTGTTCACTTATATTAGTTTTCTATTCCAAAAACTAGTGAGGTATGTTTCTCACCCCTTTCCCACAAATTCCACCCCCAAGCCTTTTTGTGAGAGCTAAGGGAGTAAAATACCCAATATTGGTGGTCCTAAGAGGGCTTGGATACAAGTCACTCAACTCTCCTTCTTCCCCTTTCACTACCTTAAACATTAGGACCATCTAAACTGAAAATATCATATGCCTTGTGTCGAGCTACCAAAGAGGCTATAACGGACTTGACTACTAGATAGGTGGGATTTGTCTCAAAGTATGGATTTTTCTTATAACACATACAATCCTAATAAATGGAATTCACCATTTACCTATTGGATTATTTGGCCCCCTCATTGGAGGGTGAGATCCACTTTGATTCTTTTTGCTTCTAGTTTCCATTCCAAAATCATATATAGTGCTTCACTTACCCTAATATTTATCTTTATCAGCTTGTTACTCCCTCCTTTCTCTATAGGATTTTTTTCCTCTTCTATTTTGTGGTTTCCCTTCAATGGTTTCCTCTTCATTTCCCTCATCTAACTATATATATTTTGAGTAATGATAATCCTTATGTTGGGGATAATTTACTGAGGAGTACATATCTTGTGATCGAGAGTGCATCGATTCTTCGTCATGTTTAGATATAATGTTTTCATTTATTCATAATGAGTTCAAATGAATATTTTATTATAGCATCGACATTTCAAAATATATTTTAGAATTTAAGGAAGGAGAAGCTAACATTTCAATGGTAGGGAAATTTTCCTCTTAAGAAATAATTTCATACCTATTCTTATTAGGACTGAAGTATTTACCATAAGATCCCTTAGTTGGGATACTCTTCCGACTTCGGGGTGAATCTACTAATGGGATGATTAGTTGAGGCTAACCTAACTCTTTTCCATATCCAAAAGTATTTGAAGGTGTTGTTGCTAAGGTTCCTTATTTAAGTTTAAAGGAAGAGTTTTCTTTGCAATTATTATTATTTTTCTTATTGACCTATTTCCATCAGGTTTTTTGATTCTTTTCCATTAGGTTGTTTTCTTATTTTAGTTGTGTCATTTGTTTAATATATTTTGCTTATTTTTCTACAAGGRTGTTTTGGGTACAATGTTTTTCAAAATGGCCATATTCATGAAACAAATGACACTTCATAATTTTTTTTTCATAATCCATTGGTTTAATATTCTTCGAAAGGTATAGCCCACCCAACTTTCATTTTTCATTCGTGTTAGCTTCCACCAAYGATGATCCMAATGTTGAAGGAGCAGCCCCAAAGAAGACAASTACCTTTTTCCATTAAACTTAGGGGGAGAATCCCTACCCTTTTCCATTCATGTCAAARRGGAAGAGAAACTAGGATCATGAGGACAGGGGGGAGAATGAGTGTTTCCATCAATGACAAAGGGGGAGATTGTTGAAATATTGGTTGTTGTCATTGATGTCAACCCTAKCCATTGGATTTTGGACCCCGGTGGTATGTGGCACGTCATGTGGATCCTCACGATTGAGGAGAAATGAATTTTTGAAGATGACAATGTAAATTGATGAAAAAAATACATGTCGTCCCTAATGTTAAAAGGAAGTGACTTAAAGGGTATAAATACATATCATTATACATTCATTTTACACACACAATTGTTTTAATGAATAAGGAGATATAAGTCAAATTTTAGAGGAAATATGAAGTAAAGAAGGCCTAATTTCAAGGGAGGATAAAGTCTCTTGGTGATGTGTTCTAAGGTATGTTATTTAAAGGTCATCTTACCATTTTCTCTATAAATTTGTTTCTCAAACATATCATATGGTGACATTAGGAGGCTATTGAGAAGACATATCCAAATACTTGTGGTAAAAATTTCAGCTCTTTGTTCACTATAATTTTGGAGATACACTCTGTGGAAGATAGGGTTTTTCACTAGTCCTGAAGCTAGTCATAAACATGTGTTTTGGGTACAACAGTCATAAATTCTTCATAGAGAATCCAAATGAAGTGATACTAATTTCATTGGAAAGAGTACGGGTTGTAGTTTCTTGTGTAAGAATTTCATAATCTCATGTTAAATATGTTGGCATGTTTTCAAGAAGAGAATGTTCTTGTCATTGATGGCAAGAACAACAACGAGGACACTCAGAAGAGCGCGCAAGAGGAGACTAGATCTCAGGTGTCAGATCTGAGCATGTGGACTGATCATCATTGGATCCAGAGGGAATTACATGTCTTTTAATTGCAAGAAGAAGTAGGCTTACAAAGTCCCAATGTGATCTTAAACATTGGATTGGGGAAGATTGAACCATTGATTCCTTTCGTGGGAAGGAGATTTCGCAAAATCGACAATTGGGAGTCCGGAGCAAGGAAGAAGAGAGCCAACCTTCAAAGTCATGAAACACAAACTCATGAGTTAATCCGAGCCGTCAGATCACGGGGTGTCTTGGACCATTGATCTAATGAGAGAAGAGAATCGGGAATCAGGAGCTCGGAAGATAGGAGAGTCAAGGTTGAATCACATCCAAATGCTCGACATGAGAAATTTTGATTTGATCACAACTGTTGATCAAAGGGAGAGTTTGGACCATTGATCTAACATTGCAAAGTAAGTTCGTGAAATTGTGAAATGAGAAGTCCCAAAGTGCTTGGCCCAAAGTCACAACTAGTGGTCACATCAATGGAAGAGAAGGGAAGGAGATAGTGTTGCTAGGCTCCACCTCAGAGTTTCACAAGTTGGGAAAATCGAGGTGACTTGCAATGAATCAATCGAAATGTGAAGTCACAAAAAAACTTTTTGTTTGGTGAATGGTCATAGCCAGTGGTTGTGTGGAGAGGAACTTAGTGCCTCTGTGGATTTAATCCAATTGTGCTGATTAACTTGAAAATTTGATCGAAGGGTTATTTTTTTTCGTCATGATTCTTTGACCAGTTACGATCCAGTTATACTAACTGAATCATTTCTCTTGGCATGTGAGACTCATAGAGTAAGAGATTGGTGATTCAGTTTCTTGGGCATTTTCTTGGAGATTCGAGGTGTAACCGAATGGGGGGATTACATAAAAGAGAAATGTCATGATTGAGTTAGGTTGGTTGTTTTCTTTGAAAAATGAGTTGAACTTTAAGAAATGAAAATCACTGTTTGCACAGAATGTGAAGAAATTCATATATGAAGAACATACGAGAGAAGGAACAGAAAGGGGGAAGAGAGAATAATGTACAAGAACCGAAGAGCATGAGAGGAACATAGAAAGAGCAGATGGAAAGAGACAACAAGTCGAGCCAAGTATGAGAAGAACAAAAGCAGTGTAAAGCATAGAAGAATTGAAGAACAGAGAAGAAATGGTCAGCATTGGCATATCTGTATTTTTGTAAGCTATCCTTCAAATGAGTTTTTATATTCAGGGTGGTAGGGAGGTGCTAGGGAGGAATTTTGTCCTCAGAGGTTCAAGTGGGTTCTTGAACACTGGAATTTGTAGCTTCCATCTGGTTGTAGCCAGAAAAACCAGGGTGGTAGGTTGGTGCAAGGGAGAACTATTGTTCTATGTTATATAGGTTGGTGCTTGTGTGACTGGAAGTTGGTGCTGGAACACTCAGGGAGTAGGTGCTTCTTTCTAGTGGGTGCTAGAGAAACTAGAGAGTTGGATCTCTCTAGAAGTTGCAGCTTGTAAAACAGAGGTGTTATCCTCACATTGAGTTGGTTCTTAAATATAGATGATGTACATAACATAAAAATACCTCCTATCATTCAAAGAAGAAGAGGTTTTCTCCCTTTATGGGTTTCCTCATGAATATTTGTCTATGTGTATATCATATGTGTGATTGATGTTTATTATTTATGTTGTTCATTTCTTGCATAATTTT
>JASDQU010251327.1:1954-16131 GCA_032191745.1 Picea mariana
TGTTCATGAGAGACAAATCTCTAACTACTAGAATTCCTCTATCAAACGAATGACAAATCGTATTCCAATTAATAAGGTGAAAAACATTTGTGTTCATTTTTCCCCCTTCCCAGAGAAAGATTAAAATACTTCTAGGAATTTTTTCTACTACTCCTTTGGGCGCTAGCAAAGATGCACATTGAAAAATGGTTGAGGAAGAAAGGAAAAACTTAATTAGAATAATTTTACCTGCGATGTTGAGACATCGATCTCCCCAAATTTGAATTCTTTTTTCCATTTTCCCAAGAATCTCGTTCTAGACCCGTGACGAAGGTGATTTTAGCAAAATTGGGATGCCCAGATATTTGAATGAAGACCAATTTTCTGCCACCTGGAAACCAAGAACCCTGAAGATTGTTGATTGAAGATCCCCTGTCAATTTCCATCCATATATTTTACTCTTCATGTTATTACTTTTTCCTCTAGAGGCTTTTAGAAACTAATACAAAACTTGCTTAAATCTTCTAGCAATTATAGTAGACGCAACACTAAGGAGGAGGGTGTCGTCCATGAATTGCGAGTGACTGATATCCTTAATACCTCGAGATAACTGAAGACCAGGGAGCCAACCCAACCAATGATCATTATCCAATTTTATACTAAGAGACTCAACCATGAAAATGTAGAGAGAGAGTGAGAGGGGACATCCTTGCCTCAAACCCCTATTGGACTGAAAGAACTGTGTTGATCGACCATTGATCATTGGGGAAATCCAGGGAGAGCTAATACAAGCTCAAATACTTTCTACGAATTCCATTGAGAACCAAATTTCTGAAGTACTGAGAATAGAAAGGAGTGTTTAACTCAATCAAAGTCAATTTCCATATCCAACTTTATGACCATTCCTCTTTCTTTATTGCATCGACTATCATATATGGCTTCTTGACCAAGAACAATGTTGTCAATTAATTGCCTATTTTCCATGAATCCCCCCTCATTGTCTGAAATTATCTTTCCAAGAAGTGGTTTGATTCTTCTATCAATTATTTTTGTAAGAATTTTATAGGTTGATTTGCAGAGGAAGATGGTCTAAACCTAGAGAAGTTGGACAGATTGGATTCGTTCGGAATGAAAGCTAGAAAGATCAAGTTTGTTGATCCTCCCACTTTTTTCTTCCTTAGAGTATAATTTACCATTCTTCTCAAATCATATTTAATTGTTTCCCAGAATAATTTGAAGAAGTGGATGGAGAAGCCATCTGGCCTTGGTGCCTTATCTTGACCCAAACCCCAAATGGCTTGGAAAATTTATTCTTCATTGATTTCTCAAAGAATGGCTTCATTTTCTTCCTCTATGATGCAAGTTGGGGTGTTTTCCAAAAGTGATCATTGGATGCCATCCTCATCCTCCTCCTCGTCTTGTGTGTATAATTTTTCTTAATGAGTGGTTGATGCTTCCTTGATATGAGCAAAATCTTTTGTGATCTACCCTGAATCTAATTGATTTTTTTGGACTTTATTTTTTTGGCATATCTGTTGCAACTGTGTATGAAAATAGGTGGCATTTGGATCTATTGATTTAAGCCATAAGCTTCTTGATTTGAGTCTCCATTCCTCTTCTTCCTTTTGGAAAGCCACATGTATATTTTTCTAAGCTTCCCTTTCCTTTTGTAAATGACTTTTTTTTACTTCATGCTCTTCCATTTCTTACTGAGGTTTCTAGCTCTATCATTCTTAGGGTTCTTTCTTGATTTGGAGGGGAGTATGATTGTTTTTCCCATGATTTTAATGTTAATTTAACAACTCAAAATTTTAATTTAATGATTGAAATGGTCGGGGCATTATGAAGCCATAAGGGGTTGAGGCAAAAAGGGATGGGGCCAAAGTCTTGAGGGGAGGCCAGAGTAAGAGAGATGGAAGTATGGTTAGAGATGGAATATGGGATGATGTTAGATGAGATGGTGAGGGGAAGGAGAAGGAAATTATTGTGAAGGAGAAAGTGGTCCAAATGAGCTGCAATGTGACCAAGGCCAGATTGTTTTTTGCTCCATGTGAACTTACCCTTGGGGAGTTCGACATCAAAGAGATCCTAGTTGGAGATAAGATCTTCCATCATTTCCCACATTGGGTCTTTGACACAATTTCCCCCTCTCTTTTATGAATTCTACAAGATTGTGTTGAAATCCCTAGCTACTATACATGTTGTAAAATCTGAAATCTTTATAGGAAAGCAGGGATCTCCAACATTTAACTTTATCATATATCTATTTGGCTTATAAATATTGATAATGGAAAGATTAAGGCATGTTTCCCTACTATGAAAGTATGTCAGTAACCAATTATTTGAGAAGTAAGTTACCTCAAGGTCAAGTTGTGATGTATCCCATAGATTCATGTTACTTACAGACACTCCGATTGAACTTTTAGCAAGTCCTTTGCTATTTTGCATTGCTTTTTTTCCAATTTGTAAAGCTGTTGATTCCTCCATTTTAGTCTCCCGGAGGAGAATTACAAAGGGATTCTCAGATTTGATAAGGTCCATGAGGGATTCAAACTTGGCTTTACTATCGAAGTCTTTGCAATTCTAGGAGAGAATCTTCTTCATTTTTGGTTTGGGTTGAAGATTCCCGTCTACTCGAAACGGGGGGATGAGAATCTATCCATTTGCTACTTCCTTTTTTGCCCATGTTGTTGAATGAACTTTCTACAGATTATTGCTTTCCTAGAGATTTCTCTTTATTAGTTGCTTCTTCTCTTGAATATTTCTTTGTTCTTCTTCCTAATTTTTGGGTTCATTCAGTTAGGATCCCCCCCTCCTCAGGAAGTTGCTGAAAGTTTCCTTTTGAAGGTGCAATTTCTAGTACTATCGGTTGGCCATCTGCATCAAGGATTTCTTTAATGCTCTCATCCTCCTCATAATCTGTTTCTTCTTCTCATCATGAGGGTCTTCCCTAGGGGGGTTTGTGCTTACGGAACTTGGCTTTGGATTGAAAATTTCTCATCTTTCCATCCTCTATTGGACTCACCCAATCTTGCGAACTTGTTGTTCAAGACAAGGTGCATTTCTTCCTAAGTTTTCATATTTGGGTTCCCTATTTTGCTTATGTTATCTTTGGTTCTTACCTATGGAGAAGTGTTATGGGTGGGAATCGATGGATGGGTAGGTTTTGCAGGGCCTATGGGATTTCCATTATTTTTTTTCCCTATGTTAGCTTTCTTTCGGGCTTGCTGCCATTCCTATGTTGATTCTGCTCCTGCAATGGTCTGTTCTTGTTTATTCGTAGCACAATTTTGGATGAAGTGGTCGTACTCATGGCAAGTCTTGCATTTAAAGGGTAATTTCTCATAATCTAGTATCTAGACATGATTCCAATATTCTAGAGAAAGCTTGATTGCTTCTGGTAAACCCTTTTCCAGATCCACTTCTACACAAATCTAGGCAAATGCATACATTGACACCTTAGGTTCAGATTTATCGATATATTTTCCCAGCAAATTCCCAATTCACTTTAGGACATCATCACCCCAACGGTGCAAGAGGAGATGTGGCAGGCGAACTCAAACGGGAACTGCAGAGGAAATATTGCAATCCAAATTAAAATCTGGTGTCCACCGATTCAAATATAAACCCCTTGATCCAAATAAATAAGGTCCAATTTCAAAAATAAGATCCATATCCTCTTTGTGTTCAAAAAAGAAAGTGTAGAAACCCTTACCATAGAATAAATGATTCAATCGACCTTTAATGAGGGGTTTTCGGTTCTGTACAATCCAAAGCTCAAGTTGCCGGGGAGAAGGCTAGATTCCTCTAAATTTCCCTACGAGTCCTTTGGCAATGTAAGTTAGGGAGTTACAATTAGCATTAGTATGTGGGATCACGATCTCTGGGAGTTGGTCAAGTTTCTTCATGAATTGAGAATGCGCAGGGCGAGAGGTAGGCTTCCCCAAGGTGCCAATGAGCTGTCAAAATACTTCTACATCTGTATCAAATCCCAGATGATCCAGGTGGATACCGGTGGCCACCCACCTATTCCAATTGGCTCACATACAATTTTCATCTTGGCAGTTTGTTTCTAGCTTTTCAGGTCCTAAACTTTCGGGGTCGTTTTAAGGCCCTAAACAACGTTTTTTGGGCACCCCATAGGCACACAATGGACGGTGCTGAAGTGTGAAGACAAGATGTGTAGTTCTCAGATAGAAATTTCCAATGGGATATCATGCATCTAAAACGAAGATTGTATGCAAAATTTACGACCCCAGGAAGTTGATGTACCAACTTACCACATTGGGGCCCACATGCCTTTTGGCACTTCATCTCCTAGGCTTAGGTTTTTGGATGTNACTTATTAATGCTAAAAAGGCCTGGAGGGATCATTGTAATGTGATTAGATGAGTGTGCATAGCCTCAACATCTCTTCTTAGAGATTAGCTACCATCATTTGAGCAAGATTGATTCATTCTACATTTTGCATATTTATTTATTAAATAGAAGTCAAGTTTCAATGTATCTCGGTGTTAATGTTATAGATTTGTGTTCCATTTCATTCTACTCATAAATCTAGATCAGTGGGATCAGAGTGTTATGCTCTTCATTTGTTTCTCTGTGCATGTCCCCAATGAGGTCAGGGTATAAGCAGTTGGGACTCGAACCAGTTGAGCCTTTGCAAGATCGGCCTCACCGAACCTGATGACAGCCCATGGGGGAAGAAAAAAGAGACGATGGGGTAGGATATCCCTTTAAACTATTGCTCGAGGAAGCCCTCGCGTGATAGAGGAATGAGATGATGGATAATTTTGCGCAAATTCTTCGATGACTACCAATAGGTGATGCATCTTCCTCGAGTGGAGGTGTCACCCCCTCCAAGGTACATATCAATTTTGATATTCCTATTTTTGAAGGTTGGACAGATGAAGATGTTGTAGACAAATAGTTAAACCTTCTAGAAGGGTATTTTTCTGTCCATAACTTTTTCGATAGAGAAAAGATTACATTTGCACTCCTTAAGGTCATCTCCCATGTCAAATATTGGTGGGAGACTTTCTGCAAGAAAAAGGCAACAAAGGAATCTCCATTATTTGTAGTCGCACCCACTTGGGGTTCTTTCATGGATGATATTAAGGAAAAATACTATCCTATTGGAAGTTATGACGACTTATATACAATATGGACCACACTGTGACATGAAAGGGACCAAACAATGCCAGGGTTCACTAATATATTCAATACCTTGTGTACCAAGCTGTATATCAAAGACTTTGAGTGACATTTGGTGCTCAAGTACCGCATCGGTTTTCATAGATACATCCATACATAAATGGGGTTTTTGGACATCTTGTCCTTGGGTGCAGCCTATCAATATGTTTTCAAAATCGAGAAGAAGCTTAAACAAAACATGCAACAGTTTGGGTCAGTGAACCCCTCACAACAGAAGCAGGGAAAAGGCAACCCCAACCCATAAAACAAAGGACATAGCAAGGATGGACAACCTCAGGACAACCGGTCTAAGCTGCAAACAAAGAAGGATAATGGGAAGATAAATAAAGACACTGGGAAGTGGTGCGAGTTCCATAAGATCCCCTGGCATAACACCGTTGAATGCTGCTCAAAGCAATCATTGGTGGTCGAGGTGAAAGCCTCTTAATTAGATGTGGGTTCCAACTCTGATTTAGAACCAAAAAAAGGGAGACAAATCATTGACGTAGAACCCAACACCACCGTTTCTACCACCAATATCCATCTCGGTAAACTTGATGAACCAGAAGAAGGTGAATGCCTCTTTCATTCACATATGTGGGTGAAGGGTACTCCGATGCACTTCATCATTGATAGTGGTAGCAAGAAGAACCTCATCTCAATGGAGGTCATCAAGCGATTGTATCTGTCGACAACACCTCACCCACAATCATACACCATCGGATGGCTCTACCAAGGGAGTGATCTCCTACCCTACAACATCAATCACTTCAAAGATGAGGTATTGTGTCATGTCGCCCCCCTTGAAGTTTGTGATGTTCTTTTTGGCCAACCTTGTTTATGGAAATGTCATGTTGTATATGAGTCTAAACCTCATAGTGTTATTATTACTTTGGACAAGAAATTGTACAGGATACCCCAGGTAGTCCCACTTACTTCCATTTCCTTGATCTCTACGAAGCAATGCAGGAAGGTCATCTCTTAGACCGAGAATTTTTCTTCTTCATGCTTCATGCTCAAAGTGAGCGGAAGGTTGTAGCCACATCCCTGGTCTTTGTGACATGTTTTTCCATGCAATAGAAGCAAGTGGATAAGGCCGTAGAAGAATACAAAGACATCTTCTCCTCACACACTTGTACCTCTACACTGTGAGGTCAAGCATTCAATCGATATGACCCTTGGCTCACTGCTACCCAATGGGTCAGTCTATCACCGCTCTCTGTTAGAAAATGAGGAAATCAAGTGTCAGATCCAAGAGCTACTCGAAAAGAGGCACATTTGACCAAGCTCATCACCTTGTGGAAGCCCAATTGTGCTTGTGTATAAGAAAGACAGGACCCGATGACTCTGTATTGATTACCGAGCCCTAAATAAAATCACAGTTAGGAACTGGTACCCAATTCCCTTAATTGATGATATCCTTGACTAGATCAAGGGGGGAAAATAATTCAGTAAGATGGATCTGAATTTCGTTGACCACCAGGTCCCAAAAGAGTAGAGCGATGTATGAAATGTTGCCTTCAACTCCAAAGAAGGTCTTTTTGAATCGCTGGTCATGCCCTTTGGCTTGATGAATGCCCCAAAAAATTTCATGAGGATGATTGATGATATCTTGTGGCCTTTCACTAATTATTTTGTGGTGGTGTATTTGGATGACATCCTTAGCTTAACCAAGAGTTGGGAGGAACACTTGCAACATATTCAATAGGTTCTACACACTCCGCGACAACACAAGCTATATGAAAATTTGGAAAAATGCTCCTTTGACATGAACATGGTCCAATAGCTAGGATACATTGTTGATGAGTATGGGGTGCATGTCAATCCAACCAAGATCCAAGTCATTCATTACTATCTTGCCCCGACCACACTCACTGAGCTTCAGAGCTTCTTGGGCCTTGTCAATTTCTATCACAGGTTCATGTTGGGATTCTCCCATATTGCATGGGCCCTTAGCCAAGTGACCAGGGGTGGTCGCAAGGAAAATTTTGTGTGGGGCCAATCGCAACAAAAAAAATTCGATGATTTGAAGCAATGCTTATTCTCAACCCTAATGCTCTCATTACCTAACCTACAACAACATTTTGAGATTGAGACAAATGCTTTAGACAATGTTGCGGGTGCAATTTTCACTCAACACGAACATCCTGTGGCCTATCATAGTGAGACACTATCATATATAGTCCGTAAGTACCCCACTTATGACAAAGAAATGTACTCCATTGTACAAGACTTCTACCAGTGGAGGCATTACATTCTCAGGAAGGAAACAAGCATCCACACTAATCATAGGCCTCTACAATTCATGCAGACATAGGACACATTGCAGATTGACTGCCATCAGAAGTGGTCCTCATACTTGCAGTCGTTCCATATCAACATCATGTATAATATAGGGAGCACCAACCATGTAGTTGACTGCCTCAGTCGACCTCCAGTTGCAACACTAATGACGATGCTACACTCCTGCAACCATGAGACCTATGAATGGCCCTAAGTCTACGAGAGAGATCCTGACTTCACCAATACCTACCATATTCTAGGCATAAGCACAACTGTCACTAATTTCCATCTTCAAGACAGGTTGTTGTGCCACCTGGGCCATATCTGTGTCCCATCAAGCGAGTGAGAAAATATGATTTGGGAATCTCACTATATTCGAGTGGCAGGACACTTTGTCATAGAAAAGACAGTGGCAGTGATACAACAACATTTCCATTGGTTGGAACTTCGACATGATACAAGCAAGTATATCAGGTTCTGCATGGCCCATGCCATTGCCAAACCGACCATTAAGAAATAAGGCATGTACATGCTTATGATTACTCTCGACAGACTCTGGGAATCCATCTTGATGGACAACATGTCGGGCCTTCCTTCAACCAATTAGGGAAATGACTATATTTTTGTGGTGGTTGATTGATTTTCTAAGATGGTGATTCTGGCTGCCTGCAAGAAGATCATCACAACAGAGGCCACTACAAAGCTCTTCTTCAAATGAGTGTGGGTACATTTTGGGATACGAAAAATGATAATCTCAAATCAAGACATTCGGTTCCTCAACACATTCTAGTTGAGCCTTTTGTCACTGTTGGACACCAAGCTCACAAAATCCACTACCTTCCACCCCCAAATGGATGGCCAAATCGAGGTCATCAACGAAATGATCGTGCATATTCTACACATGTACATTTCCAAGCATCCACACACATGGGATGAGAGTCTTCCCTATGTTCAACATAGTTACAATAGATCCATACATAGCTCAACCGACCACAACCTCTTTTAGGCGGGGTTGGGATTTCAACCATTGGGTCCCATGGATGTTGCACTACCCCTTGAGTCCACACATGAAGAATCATACCATGCTCAAACCAAATCCGACAAATCCACCCAGTTCATTAAACGAATCCATCACATCCGCCAACAGGTTCATGATATTTTACAGAAGTCCAATGCCAAGTACAAGCAACGCCATGATGAACATTGAGTGCCACACAAGTTTCAGGTGGGAGATAAAATTTCGTTGCACTTGTAAAAAGAACGCCTTATAGGACCCAATCGAAATCTTCCTTCACTCCGCTATGGACCTTACACCATCACCATGGCTGTGGGTGATAATGATTTTGAGCTCAACATTTCGCCCTTCCTTGGCTTGCACCTAGTGTTTAATGTGGACCTCCTTTGGCCATACTTTCTAGCATTATTGGACACCTCAGAGATAGTAGAACAATTGACACTGATATATCTCAACCCCGACTTCATGGAACATGCATCCACTGATCATATCGTGGACACCCAGGTCAAGGTTACTCACCAACAAAAGCTTCAAGTTTATTGTGTTGTCAAAGTGGGGTAGCTCCTACATCAAGGAAAGTGGCTCACTTGGGGAAAAATTCAATAAAAATTTCCTCATCTGATGGGGGAACTCAATGAAATGGAGACCATTTCTTCCTAAGGGGGAAGGATTGATTCAGGTGGATATCGTTGATCACCCACCTATTCCAACTAGCTCACATACAATTTTCATCCTGGCAGTTTTTTTTCTAGCTTTTCAGTTCCTAAACTTCCGCGGTCATTTTATAGGCCCTAAACAACGTTTTTTGGGCTCGCCACAGTCATAATGTAAATATATTCAATGTGTGATGACTGTTGGGTATGTGTTATATTCTTTGCACGAGTGTGTGTGGGTGATCCAAGATTCTTTCGTTAGGTGACTTATTAAAGAATTGTATTAAATGAGCATAAACTAAAGTACACCATAAAGAAGGAAAAACTCAAAAGGAAAGAGACATAAGTATGCAATATGAACACAAAGAACTTGATAATGAAGTTCATCCCTGGTGGACAACGTCTTCAGGTCCTACTCTCAAATGGGTAGGCCTTTTTATTAACTCCATAAAAGAATTGGGCAAAATACATAAGTACACCTCATTTTGGAGTTAAGCTACATAAGCTTTGCTCAGATCAAAAAACAAACATCACCACTGCATTCGTGGCGTCGAATTAACTAAAAATGACTATCTCCACGTGATCCGAGTCTGGAACTTTTAGGCCCAAGAGACACCCCTGACTCGATTTTTGTGCCCTTCCTCCGCAATAAATGATTGGGAAAAAATCTTGAAATGCATGCCCAGTAGCGAAATCCGTGCCCTAGTCTCTCCTCTCTTCTCCTATACACTGGTGAAGAGCCTCTTTAAATAATATTTTGTGGGCGGTTAGGAATAAATGAAGTGGTTGGCGTGCTGGTTAGTGGATGCTATATTAAGGTGTTGGTTAGGTGGAGGTCCCGTAATCGAATCTCGCAGACTCCCCTTTTAATACATGGTTACAACCATATGGGCACGCTCTGATAAATCTGGTGGGGCAGTTGGTGGAGATTTTGCTAAACTAGCGGAACAACTGCCAGATTTGGTGGACAGTTTTAATATATATTTTTTTAAAATTTCGGTTGCTGGACGTCATTGGGCATTTGCCCACTGCCATGTGGCAACCCACGACTGAACCACGTGGCAGCCAATCATTGGATCACGTCACCTCGTTGCACGGTCAACCTGCCACATCACCCTACCATGTGTCATACAGATGCCACGTCAGCCTGCCACATAGTGTATAGATAACACGTGTCCTATATATACTGCCACATGGCAACTTTTCATTGGTCCACATGTCGGCCCAAAAAGTCCAAAAATGAGTGACACGTGGCAACCTCTCATGTTGCCATGTCATCATGTTGATGTCAGCATGAAAAATTTCACCCTCGCACTTGCCATGTATGTTGTACAGATGATGACATCATCCGTACTGATGCTGACGTCAGCAGTATAGATGCTGACTCATCCCTACTGACTTGGCTAGGTTGACCAAAACTTTGATTGCAAATATCTTTTGATCCATAAATTCATTGGACAAGCCGTTTATGTCGTCAGAAAGCTTGCGACACGCTCTTTGCGATCATGCCATTTTCACTGAGTTTTGGGAACTTTGAATTTNTTCTCTATCTGCGGAATCCATTCTAAGCGTCCTAAGTTGTCTCTGTGAGTTCTGAGTTGTTCTTAGCCTTCTCTGGATCCTTTTTGGATAACACCTTCCCACTGAGAGATTCTTGGACCACCAAAATCTTTCATCAATCAACTGGTAAGTGAGGGAAGAGTGCCCTCACTTTGTCCTTCTCAATCCACTTTCCCTTGCTTGGATGTGTGCCCTTTAAGCCTACTCGAAGATAATCAACATCACACCTGCGTGAAGTCCTCGTCCTTCTGTCTAGGATGATATCTTCCTGTAAATCATCCAAGTACTCAGGTGCAGACTCATCAACTGAAGGTATTGAAACTTCCTCATCCCGATCCATGATCATGGGAGGCTAAAAAAGTTTCATGTTCTCTACGTTCACAACTGAGTAGATCTACATAGAAGGTGGAAGATCTAAACGAAAAGCATTAGTGTCTCTTTTCTCCAATATAGTGAAAGGTCCATAACAAATGGGCTTGATTTTCTTGCCTTCACCCTTCAATTGTTCCTTCCCGATATGAAGCCATACCCAGTCTCCAACCTAGAATTGGTGATCAACCCTGTGCTTGTCATGCCGAGATTTATACTGTGCTTGACTCTTCTCCAACTATTCCCTGACTGTTTGGTGTATCTGCTGAATCCTCTGGATGAACTTGTAGGCTCTGTCCTCTGTTCGTTCTTCATTCAAATCAACATCTCTCCCATACATCAAGTCCAAAGGAACCTTGGGTAGGTACCCAAAACATAACTCAAAAGGTGAACTTTGAGTGGATGAATGTAAAGCTCAGTTATAAGCATGTTGTACATAGATTATCTCTTCATCCCATAACTTAGGATGCTTGTTGCAGTAGCCTTGAAGCAAGAGTACCACTATTTTTTTTACCACCTTTGTCTGTCTGTTGGTCTATGGTTGTGTCCATCATTCTCAACAATCCAGTCCAAAAATCCCCAAGGAATCGAGTATCTCGATTTGAGACAATGGACGTGGGTAACCCAAAGTGAACCCAAACATACTGAAAGAAGATATTAGGAGTCTGCTCACCAGTGATATGCTTTTTACATGGCATCAATATACACATCTTGCTGAACCTATCCACTACAACATACAAATAGTCATGACCCCCTTTGGTCATTGGTAAACCCCCTACAAAATCCATGGAAATTATTTCCCACGNAAGTAGAACACATCACACACCCCTTTACATATTTAGTTACAATTGATTTCATTTGAGGCCAGTAACAAAACCTCTGCAAATGAGCCATAGTTTTTCCTACCCCAAAATTCCCAGACACAAGAGAAGTGTGAGATTCTCGTATTACATGGACTCATTCACTTGTAGGAATACATAACTTCCAAAGATGATAGATTAATTTTCCCTGCAACCAATAGTTCTCTACCTGTGCACCATGGGTTAGCTTCTCATATACTTCTTTAAAATCTTCATCGATGGCATATTGTTCTACATATCTATCATGAGATCAAGAAGTATTTTGCAAAATAATAGAAGCAACAATAGGAGGTCTAGAAAGCATATCGGCTAACTTGTTACTTGTACCCTTCTTGTACTTGATTACCAAATGAAGTTGTTCTAGAAAACCCATCCATCTGTAGTGTCGATATTGTTGCAGTTTGGCTTGTTCTTGAAGATACTGTAAGGGATGGTGATCTGTATGTATGATGGTTTCCTTCCCTAACAAGTAGTTCTTCCATTTCTTTACACTCTGAACTAATGCATACAACTCTTTATCATATGTAGGATAGTTAACAATAACTTGGTTAGAAGTTTCAGAGTGGTAACATATAGACTTACAATATTGCATCAATACTACACCCATAGTGTATCTGTTGGCATCTGTCTCGATCTCGAAAGGCTATTGAAGATTCAACAGTGCTAATATTGGTGCGGTACTGATCTTCTCCTTCAAAGTGTCAAAATGTTTTTGTTGCTTTCGTTCCCACTAAAAAGTGTTCTTCACACTAGTTAAGGCATGCAAAGGAGCTGCTATAAAGGAGAAGTTGGGAATGAATCTCCTCCAATACTGGACTGTACCCAAGAAGCTTCAGATCTCGGTCACACTTTTTGGCTCAGACCATTTTACAATTACCTCAATTTTGGAAGGATCAATTTTCAATTGTCCTCCTCCTACAATATGACCTAAGTATACAAGTGCAGTCTTGCCAAATTCACATTTAGACATTTTCACATACAACTTTTCCCTTTGCAAAGTATCCAATACTTTCTTTACATGCCTTACATGTTCATCCCAAGTCTCACTAAAAATAAGAATGCCGTCTAAATACACAATCACAAATTCATCTAGAAAAGGCCTGAATACGTCATTCATCACACACATGAAAGTTGCTGGAGCATTACAAAGCCCAAACGACATAACTAACCACTCAAACAATCCATGTTTGGTTTTAAAGGCAACCTTCCATGCATCCTATTCTGCAACCTTGATTTGATGATATCCACTATGTAAATCCAACTTATTGCAATAAACAACCACTACTACATATGGGCGGATTATTCCACAAAAATTTTCCACGCTTCCACTAGTTTCATAATTTTTTTAAACATGGTGGGATTTTCGTCGCTATTGCCATGAACGTTTGTCGCAATATTGACGAAAATCTTAATTTAACCTAGTCGGGATTTTCATCGCTATAGCGACAAACTTTTGTGGCAATAGCGATGAAAATTTTGTCTATCTCATTGGCCGGTGTTAACGGCTAGTTGACTATTTTATCTATATATATGTGACTTTAAGAGACTTTGCGACATAATTTCTATAGTTGCGACACTGTTCTTGGTTTTTGTTTGAGCTGTTTATTTTTTCCGTCACCCACCGGTTGAACAAATCCAATTCTCGATCTACATAGCTCGGATTTTGAACTTGCAAGGTTAGTATGTTATTTTTTATTGATGTACTCATTTAACTTGTAATTTATTTTTGAAATGTCCAAATTGCATTTAACTTATTTTTTCCTTGATAATATATTTATATAATATGTGTAGTTATACCATATTTCATGTCTTTGGTTTTTGGATATAGTTGGTATATTCTATGGACAAGGGTATGTGGATTCTATAATATTCTAGGTTTATGGAATCCACATACCCTTTTCCCTTCAATTGGAGCTATAATCTCTCTCTCTTTTCATTGATAAAGATATGGAATTTCTCTTGAAACTCAACCCTAATCGGTGAAATGATAGTAATTGATTGCTATATTCCTTGCTTTAGCAGGGACTAATAAGATACATAAACACTAACCCTAAACTTATGTTAGGTGTATATGTTGTTATTATATAAATAAAACATTTGTACACATATGACCTTATTATAAAGATGCTATCTATGTCATCATGATGTTGATCCTCTACACATATGATCACCTTATTATAAAGATGTTGACCTTATTATAAAGATGTAGGTCATTGTAAATAAACATATCATAATCGAAAGGAGTAGCCAAAATATAAAAAATTG
>JASDQU010251329.1:0-16292 GCA_032191745.1 Picea mariana
GAGAAGGGGTTCTTGAGTTTGTTAGCTTTGGTTGGCTTGGAATTATTAGCTTGGTTGGAGTGGCTTTGAGATTTGCTTTGTCAAGATAGATTGTGAATATCATCAGATCTATGCTCTCAGGATTCTTGGAGTGAAAGTGTGTGGGGAACGAAGGACAGTTGGAAGGAACTTTACGACATCAAGGCCATGGTTGTAATCTCTCTTTCACATTTAATATGATACAGTAATATGATTCTTTCCTATAAAGATTGTTGTGTTTTATTGTATGATTCCTTGATCACATACATAGGTTTATATAGAGTTTCTATTGCTATCACTTTGGTTGGTTGTGTTCTTTTACAGGATTATCATTGTATGAGCATTGGAACGGAGCTAGCATGGCGATGGCGAAGCAACATTTAAATGGTATGTCACTCATCCCTCTTTAGTTAGTAAATTCAATATCTAAAACTTAAGGAAAGCGTCATGTTCTGTCCTGTTTTTTTCTAGATCCAGGTGGATCTAGGGAGATCTACTAGTGTCCGCACCTACCGATTAGTCCGATAACATCTGGTAACACATTTTGGTAGATATAAAAGTTTGGGTAAGGGACATGAGTTTGTTTGAGGTATAAAGGCATGAATATCAGTGAATATGCAGGTAAGACTATTCTATACGGATACTACATGTCGTTCCATTTCCGGTGATATATGGTACGTCACATGGTTCTTCACAATTAGTGAGATATGGCCTTGTGTATACACTGAAGAATATTGTGTATAATTTCTAGACCTTTATTCATTTAAGTTGAGGAAGGTCTACAGGTCTGTGATCACATACATTAGGTTTGTTACAAATTTACAGGTATGTTTTGATGGTTACATTTTGTCATGACATGGTACATGATTGAGGCTAAATAAGAGTGAGGTTTTGGCACATGGTTTGATGTAAGGGTTTATGGTATTTGTTTATGGATAGTGTGATGCATTGCTGGAGGCATTTTGTTGGATATCTTGGTGAATTTATTTGTTATGAGGTTGAGGTACATGTAGGGTACATGGTTGAGGCATGCAGTTGATGAGTTGGCACATACATGAGGTGTATATTTGATGATGTTGGTACATCTTGATTCGTCATAGTTGATGTGTTGTTAATACATGATTGTTACATTGTTAGAGGCACTTGCTAGTAGTATTGTTGGCACATAGTTTATGGTTGATGTGGCATAAAGATATTGGTATATTATTAGAAGCACATCTTGATCTTGGTGATGGTTATGAGGTGTTGTGATGTGCATGGTTTATGCACTTGTGATATTACATGTTGTGCTAGTTATTGATGTACATGATTGGATGATGAGATTATTGTGACAGGTTATCGGCATAGGTTATTCATATAGGTTGTTGGTATAGTTTGTTTGGTACAGGTTGTTATAGGTTGTTGGTACAGGTTGATAGAGACAATGGTTGATTCAGTGATAGAGACAGGTTGTCTATATTTGGCATTTATATTTCAGGGTGGTAGGATGAGGCAAGGATAGGTGGTTGGAGCCACCTTTCAGTTGGAGGTGGAGAACCAAGGAGTTGGAGATTTCTTTAGGTTGGAGCCTGAGAATTAGGGGGTTGGAGCCTCCTTCTAGTTGGAGCCTGAGAATTAGGGGGTTGGAGCCTCCTTCTAGTTGGAGCCAGAGAAATGGGTGGTTGTAGCCACCTTCAGGTTGGAGTTGGAGAACACAGGGGGTTGGATCCTCCTTTTGGTTGGAGCCAGATAATTGGAAGTTGGTGCTTCATTGAATGCAATTATTAAAGACATATAAGAAAATAATTATGTGGTTTTGTCCCACATTGGGTTTCCATGTAAAATACTAGTGTACTATGCATTGTGTGGATGTGTATATTATTGTTTATTATGCACTCATGGATGTTAATGCTATATGATGCAATAACACATTAATGATGAAATAATGAATATTGTTGAATAATTTTAAAGGATATAATCTGCAGTTAAAAGTGTATAAATTGCTAATTATTGATTCACCCCCCCTCTTAGTAATCCAACACAAAGTTATGTTGCCAACATCTAGCAAGCCTCCTTTCCCTATATTCTCTGAGAAACATCCTCTTTAATATGGAAACTCCTTTTCCATAGATTCTTTCTCCTTTTATGTGAATATAGGGTGTTTCCTTATCCCTATATGATTCATTGAGAGAATTACATATCGATTGAATTGATGCTTGAGGATTCCTGAAGGAACCCAGATAATTGGCTTCAAGATGGTGCCTAAGGCTAGAAAAGGTTGTAACTTCCCTTTTCCACTTGCTAGTAATAAAAGAGTTTATTTTCCCCCATATTTTTCTTCACTATAAATTTGTCTTTGTGTTTACTTTGAATTTGACATATAACATGCATATGTTTTTTATCGTATAACTACTTTCGTCATATACCTAGTTTTGTATCTATCTTGCAGGTTGATTCCAGCAGGATATTAGGATTTCTTCAGTGAATTGGAGCATGGATCGACATCAAATGGGAGAACAAGGTGCAACTTCTTTTCTCCTCTCTATCCCTAAGTTATCCTAATTAAAGTAGTTATTTTCTTTGTTTTTTGTGTTCTTTTCACTGAGGGGATACTTTTGTCTCTTTCACTTGGTCTCGCTCTATTGTGATTACGACCCATGATCACATGGGGAAAATCCCTTAATCAACAAGATCACAAGAAAAAAATGTTTTCTCAAACAAACCTTTCATCTCATAAAATGTGACATAAAAACACTTTGAAATATTTTAATCTATTACATAGCCTCGACATAGGTTTTCAAACATATCTGTGGGCCTTCACTAGTAGGCTAGCTCGTTCTATTTGTTTGCGCTAGAATTCGACTCAAGACTGATATTGAGTCAAGCCTAAGACATCTTAGATTAAAAATGATTTGGTTGGGTTTAATAAATTGTGAAAATGGTAGGATCAAGAAGAGGGCAACCAACTAACTACAGATCAACAACTAGCCATTGGGAATGGAGTCCATAAAAAAAAAAAAAAAAAACTGATGTAACATTCTATGGGTAGACAAATCAGGTCAACAAAACTCAGATCAGCTCCAAATTTGTAAAGATATGTAATGGAAGAAAAGATGAAACAAACTGAAATTTAACCAAATAACACCTTGATCTTTGATGTATTAACAATAGAATAATAAATCATTATTGAAAAACCCTTTCTAAAACTGAATTAAGAAATTGAATATGTTTGTGGTGAAAATTAAAGCATAACCTATACAATAACTCTCTCAGCACAAAATTTGCATATGTATACCCTATAACAGCAAAATACATATTCAAGGAGATAACAAAAAAACTGATTAACACAGAATATCAAACTGATCAGAAACTTTGTTATCTTCTGAAGTTCCTTTACATAAAGTCATGACATGTTTTTCAAGATATTACATAGACCTTTAACCCTCTCCATCTCACTCTTAGCCTGTCAGATTGAATCCCCCTTTACATATGATTTTCCATGAGATTTATAGATCTATGATATAACAACTAGATCCTCGAAGTTTGGATATGATATACTAAAAATAGATATATATGACACCTCCTAGGGTTGAATTTTCACTTAGTCATATAAACAAGATTACAAAAAATCTGGAAAATCAATCCCACACCTATAATCTAGGGTATGAAATTTAGAGCATTAAATACATTCAACTCAGAATAAATATTTGAGGATGTTTAGAAAAATATCCTCCTTGAAAATCCATGTGTCTTCCTAACTTGACACCTCCTCTTTGTATGTGTGGAATCAAACTAAGGGCTTACTGTCCCATTATATGGCAAACTTTTGAAAACCAGGGCTGAAAAATAACTTCATATCTCCAAAACCATAATAGATGTGTAAAAACTGAGTGAGGTTTTTGTTACTGTGTCTATTATTCACAAAATACTCTTTCCATTTTTCAAAATACCTCTCCATCGTGTCATAATATGTTCCCAAAGTTGATGACTAAAACATGAAATTCCAAAATTTTCAAATTTGAAAAATGAGTTGTAAATATCTTCTTGTATCTCCCAAACAGTGACACCTACATAAAAAATGAGAGAGGATTTTGTATATGACCTTGTATTTGAGAAAATCCTATTTTTTTTTTCACAAATTCCTCTCTAGTTGGTCAGAGAATGAGTTTAAACTTGACTGCAAAAACAGTCATTTCCTGAAAATCCCCTGTTTTTAGTAGTCCATTTTCTCCTTTTTCATACAAGACGACTCTAAAAAACTTTGTTGATGATAATCAAATGGTTTCTAAAAGCTAAAACATGTTTAAATTCATCCCTAAGAATCAAAAAAACATCTCCAAACCCCCACTTCTTGTTATAAGGAAAAAAATAGAGCATGCGATGTTTCATGCCATTATGGCTTATCATTACCTTTTGTTGCCTCACTACTCATATCATATGTGTATTTTAGGGTGTGGAATAGTGTAATTGTCATGTTTCACCATCATACATCACAAAAAACCCAAAACTATGGCATTTTCTTGAAAACAAAATGCTACAGGAACTTCCTGTAGCACCCTTTTCAAA
The DNA here is from genome assembly GCA_032191745.1 of Picea mariana. Lineage (NCBI taxonomy): Eukaryota > Viridiplantae > Streptophyta > Pinopsida > Pinales > Pinaceae > Picea > Picea mariana. The sequence goes on from JASDQU010251329.1 coordinate 4,564, forward strand.
ATATTAGTTTTAGACATTAAAACCCTTCATATGACCTTAAGATGGACAAAAGGATGCTAATAAAGCTTAATTATCAGTATGTAGGAAAAATATGATTTTTTTAATAAAAAATTTGATCATGAAAATATTAGTGCTAACATTGGCTGCATGGGGGATGGAGTTCTCCCTGTGAAACTCCAAGAACTTCGACATAACTATGCCTTAGATACATTGGGATTTATGCCATATTTATTCTATAAATGGTAACTTCTCAGCTTTTGAAGTCCAGAACAAATTTACTGAAAACTTAAAACTGAACTTTGAAAAACAAAAAGAAAAGTTGCAGCAGTGCTTTGTTGGGCTATGGAGTCATTCACCTCTTTCCAAACTTATGCAACTTATCCAAGAAAACTGAAAGAACTGATTATAACAAACATAATGATGGAATCCAAATTCTCATATGTTGAGCTTATTGATGTGCATAAGCCTACACTAACCAACTGAACTACTTTCATCATGTATATACAAACTTCTAAAATAACCAATCAAGAAACTAACTTCTTAGCATGGATTTATGCTTAAAGTTGTCTGAAAAAACAAAAAAATAATCTAATGTATGCAAAAAAACTTTCTCATATGGCTCATACTCACAACTGCAAAGAGCACCAAAACTGTCATCCTATGAAGCTTTTGAAAACAGAGACTCCATCCAATCGACTATTGGATCATGAAGAATATGGCAAGATTTTAGTTGATTTAAAAGATCAAAATGTTGTTTCTTGAAACCCACTACGTGAATAAGATCGGGCTGCTCTTTCTCTCCTTGCAATATTTTATGAAAATCATATTCTTCACAACCACTAAGGGCAACAAAACACTCTTTAAACTACTGATTAATTCCTTGAACAAGAGACTCATTTGCAACATTTAAAATAGCAGAAATTTCACGAAAATCATAAGGCAACATTGTATTTTGAAGAGGAAAAACATCATACTCATCAGATTCTTCATTATGATAAATAGGTAAATAAGGAAGAACTATATCTTCAAGAATCTGATCTGAACTAATATCCTTCTCAAGCTCTTCAACACAAGTATACTCTTCATGACTATCAGATCCTTTACATAAAAAATCAAACTCATGACAACATCTTTCATAAGGAAGGTTAACAAAATATCTTTGCTTAAATGCAGCATGAGAGTCCTTCAACAAATGAATACTAACAACAAGAAGGGATTGACACCATTCACGAGCATGTTCTTCCAAAGAGAATCTAAACATCTTGATTATTAAATCCTCGTGAACAAGATCACGTTCAAGCATTCATTTATGAAAATTTAATAAGTGCTCACTAGGATGATCATGCTTTCTTCCTATGAATCTGGGAAGATAGTCATCCCATTATGCTATAGTAGGCACTAGATGTAGAAAACCATCTATTTTGAGAAATTAAAAAATGCATACCTCTAAGAAGGAATAACATCCATTTCAAACCAGTGAAGTTGCCAATAGATTCATCTATCATGAAACTGGAGTCACCAGGTAGAAAATTGTAGTCTAACTAGTGTCTTGCTAATATCAACAATCAAGAGTTGGATCTATTCAATGTCGTTCTCCTAGGGAATATCACTTCGTTCTTCTCTCTCCGGTGGTGGCTCCAAATATGTTAACACTAGAAGTCGAATCAATATTGTTGTTGAGTCAAGCCTAGCACATCTTAGATTAAAAATGATTTGGTTGGGTTTAAGAAACTGTGAAAATGGCAGGATAAACAAGAGGGAAGTGAGCCGACTACATATCAACATCTAGCCATTGGGCATGGAGTCCATAAAAAATAAATAGCCATGACATAACATTCTATGGGTAGACAAATCAGGTCAACAAAACTTAGATCAACTCCAAATTTGTAAAGGGATGTAATGAAAGAAAAGTGGAAGCAAACTAAAAGTTAACCAAAGAACACCTTGATCTTTGATGTACTAATAGTAGAAGAATAACTCAGTATTTAGAAACCCTTTCTAAACCTAAATTAATAACTTGAATATACATGTGGAGAAAATTAAAGCATAACCTATACAATAACTCTCTCAACACAGGATTTGCATACGTATACCCTATAGCAACAAAATACATATTCAATAAGATGACATAAAAATGATTAACACAGAATAAAAAAATGATCAAATTTTTTTTTATCTGTTGAAGTTCCTTTGCATAAAATTCATGATAGGTTTTTCAAGATATTATATAGACTTTCAACCCTTTGCATCTCACTCTCAACCTCTCAGACTGAATCCCCCTTTACATATGATTTTCCATGAGATTTATAGAACTATGAGATAACAACTAGATCCTCAAAGTTTGGATATGATATACTAAAAATAGATATAGATGACACCTCCTAGGGTCAAATTTTCACTTAGTCATATCAACAATATTACAAAAAATCTGGAAAATCAGTCCCATACCTAAAATCTAGGGTTTAAAATTTAAAGCATTAAATACATTCAACTCAGATCAAATGTTTGAGGATGTTTAGAAAAAATATCCTCCTTTAACATACACGTGTCTTCCTAACTTGACACCTCCTCTTGGCACATGCAAAATCGAGCTAAGGGTTGATTGTCCCATTATATGACGAATTTCTGAAAAATAGGGCTGAAAAATCGCTTCCTATATCCCAAACCATAATATATGTGTACCAAATGATAGAGATTTTTGTTATTGGGTCTATTCTTGACAAAATCCTCTTTCTGTTTTTCAAAATACCTCTCCATCACCTCGTAATATGTTCCCAAATTTGATGACTAAAACAAGAACTTCCAAAGTTTTTAAATTATAAAAATGACCTATAAAGGTATTCTTGTATCTCCTAAACAGTGACACCTGTGTAAAAAATGAGAGATATTTTTGTATATGAGATCGTGTTTGATAAAAGACTCCTTTTTTTTCACAAATTCCTCTTCATTTGGTTAGAGACTAAGTCTGAACTTGACTGCAAAAAAAGTCATTTCCATAAAATCCCCTGTTTTTAGCAGTCTATTTTCCCTTTTTTCATACAAGACTACTCCAAAAATATTTGATGATGATCACAAATGGTGTCTGAAGGATAAAACATGTTTAAATTCATCCCTAATAATCACAAAACCATCTCCAAACCCCCTCTTCTTGTTGTAAGGAAAAAACATAGGATATGATATTTCATGCCATTATGGATTATCATTACATTTTGATGCCTCCCTACTCATGTCATATGTGTATTTTAGGGTGTGGAATAGTGTAATTATCATGTATCACCATCAACCATCACAAAAAACCCAATACTATGTCATTTTCTTGAAAATAGGCTGATGCAAGGACTTCCTGTAGCGCCCTTTTCAAAATCTTAGTTTTAGACTTTAAAACCCTGCATATGAACTTAATATGGACAAAAGGATGCTAAGAAGGCCCGAATTATCAATATGCAGGAAAAATATGAATTTTTTAAGAGAAAAATTTGATCATGAAAATATTAGTGCTAACACTAACATTAAGTTAATTAGAGTAGTTAAGGGACTCGTACAAACTTTTTTGCATGAGAACACTAGGCCTTATTCCAACAAACAATATCTACTAACATTGAGAGGGAAATATGGGGACTGTTAACCCCACATTAAACACTTTCTTGACATGATACATACAATTTAATTAGAGATTCTAGATTGTACATAGTGTAGTTAACTTGGGCCAAATTTCTTTCCACAAATGAAAGCCTTGGTATGTTCTAATAAACACAATCCATAACACATGTTTTTCTCGATACCACATTAAGTATGGTTATTATCATGTATTTCATAACAACCTTGTGCCAGAATGCTGAGTTATATTGATGTCATAATCATCTACATGCTTTATTCATAACACATTCTGTACAAGGCGAAAGAGTTGTACATTCTATCAAAAATATTTCTTATACGGGACATGCCCCAGGTGCAGTGGGATGGAATTACTGAACAAATGCATCCATTTTAGCGATGAGTGTGAGTTTGGGAGGAAGGAGGTTGACTTGCAAAGATTTAAATATGTATTGTATGATATTGATGAAAGGTAGGAAAGAAAAACGATACAACTGGTGGCTTCCTAGGTACGATGTAACATCCCTGTTTCCCCCAACTTGTAATTAATCATTAATTAGGATTTCCATGCTGTGGCATGGAAACAATGTAAATGTATTACTTTTTGATTTCCAAATAAATGACCATGGGGGTGAATCCTTGAAATTACTAGTCATGATATCACTATAGGAAATAATGTGAACACAATAAAAGAATAGTTAATAATAAAAGGACTAGTTGTTGAACCCTCAACCACCCCCATGATTGGAAGCATGGTCTAGATGTAGAAGGTCATCCCAAAGTACCATAGGGTATTGCAGACCCAGAATGGACCGGAGGTATCCTTCTAACAGAAGGAACATGATAGGAGGGATGTGCATGCAAGGCACCCAAGAGGATATGAAGAGAAGCGTGGAGAATGTGAGAGGATCCCCCCCAGCTGAGAATGAGTCAAAGGCCACACGCTTGATGCTGAGAAAGCATATGATAAACCTCATCGATGACCATGACAGAGAGGAATATCTCTGAGAATATGTTGAGAATGTGACCCGAGTAGAAGATCGCAATCTTGATGCTGAGGAAGCATATGATAAACCTCGCAGAAGATGTGAAAGAGAAAGGATCGATGAGAATTGGCATAAATTCCCTGGAAATATCATGGCTTGGCATGGGGGTAGCCAGAGTGCTAAGAAAAAATTCCTCTGATCCTATGGTTGGGTGGAAGGACGAACACCCATAGCCAGTTAATTGGCTACCACCTGTAATAGATACGTAATCTCATATCCTTTATATTTAAGTGGTAACTGTGAATTAAAGTTGGATATCCTATGAATGTTGTAGGGATGGAAATGTTTTCTTAATGGCGATATTTTATCCCTTAAATCCTGCTTAATTACGTATTTAAGAAAATAATAAATTCTCTGGCCTATACATGTAAATGTCTGATCCCTGTGGTGGCTCAAGTTAAAATAAATGAACTATGAATTTGTTGACTTTGGGCATAGCCTCACGTGTACATGCCAACACTCCCAGTAGTTCTGAAGGAAGGGGTCAGTCAAGATCAGGAGAGGTAGTCCATGTGTGCACAGAGGCTCTGCGAGGCGAGCAAAGATCGAGAACCCCCCCTCTTAAGTTCTATAGTTTATATATGAGAGCAAGAGGTGCACGAAGGATTTCTCTAACCGTTAAGTTCAGGAGAATTAGCACAAAATACTTAAGTATTTAAGGAGATGAAAAAACTTAGGTAGAATAGTGAGTTTCAAGCCCCTAAAGGAGATATCATTTTATTTGAAAGACAAATGGATGAGATTAGTTCAGGAGGAGCCGAATTTCTTCACGATCGTTGAATCTGGAGAAGGAACACAAACGTTAAACATTTGAGCCCTTCAAACTTCGCAAGTCTAAAAAATTGAGCATATTTGTTGCACAACAGGTGAATCCCTCGAAGTCTCGACCTAAATCTGGGTCGTATATCTATAGATACCTAGGAAATATCCCGGCCGTCAGATCTACTATATAGTCAGCCCAATGTTGACCACTTTGGGAGGACAGAGGTTTGGTAACACCAAAACCCCTGAAGTCCTGAAGTTAGTGTGGACCATGGATCTAAGGACCTTTTAAGATCCATCATGAACGTTCAATCATGGGGACATGAGTATTAACGTCAAGAACATGTGGGAGCCCATGTGTCGAGTGACGAGGTTGCCAGGTGCCTCTCTTGAAGTGGTATGCACTGGGAACTAAGGGAACCTTAAAAAAACGTTACGAGCTGTAAATCTCTAGGCCATGTAGATACCCTTGAACTGTCATATTGAGTCCATGGTCATCCCGACACTGACCGAATTCGGGAGATAAGAGGAGTTTTCATCACAAAAATCTTGAAGAGCCGAAGTAGATCTGAGTCGTCCAAGCCAACGGGATAGGTGTCGTCAGATCCTGAACTATGGAGAGAAGTCACTTTGGGATGACCGAAGTGTGAAGGCACAAGGATTTTCGAAGGTTGGAGTCCCAAGGTCATCCCAGCCATCCGTTGGAAGGGTCGCATGGTAGAATATATGTCATTTCAGAGGAAGTCACTCCGGAAAAAAAAGGGCATGTGTTGGACAAGAAATTCTAAAGGTCGGAGAGCCAAAGTTCATTTGAGCCATCCGACATCTGAGGAAAGGTGTAAATAGATATTCCATTTCAAAGGATAGCCACTTCGGAGGAAAGTGGGGTCACGCGAGTTAAGAACTCTCGAACGTCGAAGTCCCGAAGTAGATCACAATCGTTGATCGCGGAAGATGTGTGGCGCTCGATCTGTAACTTTGGGTACATAGTACTTTAGGGAGAAAATAATTTGGAGCATTCAAAATTCCCGAACGTCAAATTCCCGAAGTCAATCGGGGCTGTCAAAATATCTGAGGACACATGGCATTGGATTATGAACTTCAGAGATTTTTCACTCTAGAGGATTTGCGTGGTGCTTGTCTTGGTGCCCTCTCTCTTGGAGTCTGGTCATAGCTCGTGGTTATATGCAAGTATTTATGGATGGAAGAACCCAAAGAACTTGGGAGAGGCTACCCGCTAGCTCTAAGCTTGGTTCAGAGCATGGAAACTATGTTCGAAAATATCTGGAAGAGAAGAATGGGATAGAAATCCCGAATGGGGTTTTTGATTCTCCTAAGAAGACCAAAATTTTGACTCCCCCACCATGGGTGTGTTACAAATTGGTATCATAGCACGACAACAACACTTGGCCTACTTGGGATCATGCATGATTCATATGAAAATATTTATGAAGGAATTTAAGGGGTAACACCCTATCTTACCACATTCCTAAGAGGCGTAGAAAACCTCTACTGAAGAGAGGAATGATATCCTTTACTGTTGATAGATGTTTTGTAAATTGACACTATATGTTGCTAATGTTCCCAAATAAAGAATTTGACTTCACTGTGCAATTGTATGCGTTGTTGTACAGTCATAAGATTTGGTTACCAGGGCTAAGATGAGCCTATGGAGAATATTATCGCTAAACATAACTCATCTACATAAGTTCCTTGCGTAGAAGGATGCAAATTTAAAATACAGTTAGGATTTTACCCCAATGATATTGAATCATGCTAGTCTGTCAGAAAGGGAGCCTAGCATTTCTTGGGAAAAGAAATCCGATCCTACAGGAATGGGATTATGCTGAAGAACACTAATAATTAAACTAAAATAACAATGTGAACGGATGGAAAATATACGTAGCAGTAATGATTACTTCTTTAATGAAGGTTTAAACCTAGTATAGTTTCATAACCCCTCACGATCAGAGGAATGAGTCGGGTGACCATTCCCTAAAAAGGGAGAGCATGCACAGCTCTTGGGTTTCAAGTGGACTTAGAAACGAATTTGGTTTCTAGGTACAGGAATTGCTAGAAAAGGTTTTTCCAATCAAGCTGATAAACAAAGATCTAAAAAAATAGAGTGATTGAGTGAGAAATCATAGCAACCTCCCTTGCTTGGTGGATAGGAAACTAATCTTCCATATATAATCCCAATGGTTCAGATTGACATCCGGTGGTGGATGGTAGCCATATAGAAATAGTTGGAAGCTAAATTGGTTGATTATGTTACCTTGGGCATGGTTATAATTTCCCATATTGTATTTATAATTTGGGTAATGTTCCATGGAGGTTGAGGCATGAGTGTTTTCTTGCTAGTTTTTATCGTATAGAAAGGGAACATAGTTATGAATATGTTTGATTCAACTTCCATGTGGATGTCACATGAATGAATGCAAGCTCACAACTAAGAGGGAAGATCAATGTTGTGTGTCCCTATGAGGCTTTTCATAAGGATAGCAACAATATCCTTGGAGGAGGATATGGAAGTCTAATAGGTCCATGTGTAAATGATGCACTTGCATGATGTAAGGATATATGTATACTAAAGGCACATTATGGCTGCCTTGATGAGTGATATGTAAGGAAAGAATTGCACTTGCTAAGATTACATGAATACCATTGATGCATGGTTGACTCCATTTTGAAGAATCATGAAATTTTTGTTTTGAATGATAGATTAAGGGGGATGTGCTCCATTCCCCCAAGAAAGACTACTATAAATAAATGAAAGAGTAAATGAGCAAGGATGGTCTATTGTCAAGATAAGAGGCAAATGATTATTCCCTGATAATCACATGAGAATCATTTTGAACAATCATGAGTTGACTATTTTTAAAGTAGATATGTATGTTGGTTGTGAAATATACCCATGAAAACTACACACATACTTTTGATTATGCATATGGTTAAGTACATCATCGATGTAAGTTAACAAAACTAGAATATGTATGGATACATGATTTGTGTGCATGACAAAGATGCATGTTTATATTCCTTATGGAATATTCGGTAAACAACTAAAGATAACTCAAGGTTGAGGCCATCACAGATAGTGATGAACATCCAATAAGGAAGTTGCATGCTAAGGGATTTCCCTGTGGAATAACTGTGTGAAAACTCTGTCAGGAGGACAGAGTCACAACCTTAATAGTTGTTGAGAATTAAGCAGTGAACTACAAGCTTATATATATATATATATATATATATATATATAGGAATCCTGGATTACATTTTGAAAGAATCATGTAATAAATAGAAGACTAATGAATGGATAAATGAGTATGTTTGATTGAATAGACTTGGTTTCAGCCATGTTAAGAAAAGGAAGTGAGGCCTTTAGAGATAACTCAGCTGGGCTGAAAAGTCCCAGGCGGTGTAGAAATAATTGGAAGAAGGGGAGAGCCCTCAATTTTTTTCTTGTTGAGTATTATGTTTTCTCTGGGATGAGAGAGCTAGTACGCAGATGAAATTAAATGTTTTGGCACCATAGTGATGATGGTCATATTGCTGTAGAAACAACCAAGATTTGTTTGTGTTGCACTCATGAAAACATTAAGGATAATGTGATGAAGTGCATAAAGATGTGCTAGGACATGTCTGAAAATGTTTTATTGTTTTAATGTTATGCATGAAATTTTTGAAAGGAAGTAGTATGCCACAAATACCCAAGTAGAGTATGATTCAGGGAGAAAACACTGATCAAATCCAGATACTCAAGAACCAGACATAGGAGGTGAATGTGAGCCGCTCATCGGAGGGAAGATCGATCACAGTTGTCAAATTGACTTTACTACCCACTAGAGTTAAAGGATCAAACACGAGTCATTCAATTAGATTGACGGTCGGGGATCATTGCGGAGTGTGAAGGTGAAATTAACAGATGTCATAGCTCTATAGTGTGCATGAAAACTAATAATTTGTTTGGCTAAGGAAAGTTGACTTGTAGGAAGAAAGAGTCTTGGATATGGAAATGTTGTAAGCCCATAAGTAAGACCGATTTCCTACTGAGCTAAACTGCTATGGGGAGGAAAGTCCCATTCTTGTGAATCTGGTTCTGTGCGAAACATATTTGAAAATAAATGAATAAATTGGAAAATCTGTGGGTGACAGATTGCAATAAAATTCTGAAATTTAGAATTGTGATGATGTCTCATGAATTCTGTATGCCTGTGATATAGGTGAGAAGAAAATATGTGTCCATAAAGGACATATGAAGGCTATCCAACTAAAAATCATGAAGGGGCCACTGTTGTGCCATGAGAACCCTGTGGTAAGCCATGATTGCCTGGAATATGTTGTGTTGAGGTAACACAAGTCGAAGGGACACCTTGGCAGAGAAAGTATGAGGGATGCCTCGACTGTAATGCTCGATAAAGTCTCTAGGATTATCCCTATGTGAGAAAACCTTGTCAAGGAAAGATGGATCACCCAAGGAACTGTATAATAGAGAAGGGGATGCCTAAGCCTGGGCCTGGAGGGTGAGTGACCGCAAGGAAGAGGAGACTCTGATAGTTCTTGTAAACTATTGATGGGATCATGCACACAATGGGTATGTCAAGGAAAAGCAATGAGCTTCGATAAAAAGATATCCATGTGGATACAAATCCAAAAACTGCATAGATAAGTATTGTGCTAGATTATGAATTTTTCCTAGAAATTTTATGCAACAATAAAATGTTTTCTCATGATACTATCATTAATATAATTGTTGTCCAAGAATTATTGAAGGAAGGTGACGAAGATTTATAGTCTGAAAAAGGACTTGACCGAGAAAGAAGATCAATACTTCTGAAGTGGATGAATGATAAAGGCATGACATGTGATACTAAGAAAGAAAATCAAGGATGATGTTCCTTTTAAGGGGGAGGGAACTGTAACACCCCTTGTTTCCCCCAACTTGTAATTAATCATTAATTAGGATTTACATGCTATGGCATGTGAACAGTGTTAATGTATTATTGTTTAATTGCCAAATAAATGACTGTGGGTGTGAAGCCTTGAAAGTACTAGCCATGATATCACTAGAGGAATGAATGTGAACATGATAAAAGAACAATTAATAAGAAAAGGACCGGTGGTTGAACCCTCAAACACCCCCATGAATGGAAGAATGGTCTAGCTACAAAAGGTCATCCCGAAGTACCAAACACTACTGCATTTGGGTCAAATTACGACGGCGCGTTCGACGCAATTGCCACTTTCTATTGTCGGAAGACCGACAAACCTTGAACCCCCTCAAACGTCGTTTCACATGACGTCATTTTTTCGATGACCATGTTTTTGTCTATATTGCGAAGTTTCAAACGTGGCAAGAGAGAAATTGCAAACGTGGCAAGACCGATGTTTCAAATGTGGCAAGAGAGACATCTGAAACGTGGCAATAGAGACATCCGAAACGTGGCAAGACCGACGTCTGGAACGTGGCAAGAGAGACATCTTAAACGTGGCAAGAGAGACGTCTGAAACATGGAAATAGAGACATCTAGAACATGGAAAGAGTGACGTCTTGAATGTGGCAAGAGAGACGTCTTAAACATGGCAAGAGAGACGTCTTGAACGTGGCAAGACCAACGTCTTGAAGGTGGCAAAAGAGACGTCTAAAACGCTGGAAGGGAGACGTCAGGAACGTGGCAAGAGAGACGTCAGGAACGTGGCAAGAGAGACGTCTTATACGTGGCAATAGATACATCTAGAACATGGCAAGACCGACGTCTTGAAGGTGGCAAGAGAGACGTCTAGAACATGGGAAGAGTGATGTTAAGAGGTATCATCTCCGACGTGGTTTCTATGGGAGAGACACTCCAAGATGTCGCAATAGCGACCTTCTTGTAGGTATTTATAAAAAAACTACAATATCAGTACTAAGAGGGACATATACATTAACCTTTGCTAAGATACTAGCCATATCATCGGTCTATATTTAAGAAACTCAGATTTTTTTATTAACAATTTATCCTCTTATTTTATGTATCCATTAGATACAATGTTCTTAACACTTTCATATCTCTGTAGTCACTAGGTGGCATTGGTTCTTTTATTTCAATCTTAAATAATGACCTAATATTTTTTTGATAATATTTAGATAAGACTATAACAATTGATTGTAATTCCATGGTTGCTGGTGTGCAGAGATGTTTTTTGGGGTCTATAATTTACGAGTCAAAGAGAGAGAATAGTCTCTATTAGAGACATCTGATGTTGGTCACCTGCTTTAGTGTGGGATGGAGAATAATCACAACATCACAGATGAAAGATAACATGAAGTAGAAAAGTATTTCAATA